>JAIUZE010002460.1:0-16326 GCA_022085475.1 Heliosperma pusillum | reverse complement strand
AATCATGGCCGAATTCGATGATGAGACATTGCTCGCTCAAGTTCGCGAGATGCTTCGTAATCAACCTACGGGAAGTCGATATAGGCCAAAGCAAGATGAGTTCAAAGTAACGGAACTTCCCGAATTCACCGGTGGAACCAACCCAGAAGATTATTTAGAATGGGAAAGAAAAATCGAACGAATGTTCGATTTCAAAGATCTTACGGATGAAAAGAGATGTAAATATGCCATCTTGAAACTTGGTAAAGGAGCTTCATTATGGTTTGAAGGGCTGAAATCAAAACGAACTCGGGCTGGAAAGGAGAAGATTACTTCCTGGGATTCCCTAAAGCGCAAGTTACGAAAACGGTATGTTTCTCCTACACATCGTTTGACTTTATATCGGAAAATCGCAGACTTGGTTCAAGGCAAATTAAAAATTAGTGAGTATATAGATGAATTTGAAAAATTAGCCTTAATGGGAGAATTAGAGGAAAGTGAGGAACTGAAGATGTTCCGGTTTTTGCGAGGTTTGAATCGTAATATTGCCAATTTAGTCGAGTTGTATCCTTACACAGACTTTGATACCCTATGTAGCCTTTCCGTAAAAATTGAGAATCAAGGGAAGTCGAGATATGGGGGTTCAAGTGGGGAATATAGCAGTTCTGGTGGGTGGTCTAAACCAGAAACATCCAAGGCAGGAGGGTCAAATTCCGTGTCCAATTCGGGCCCTAAATCTGTTGCCATAACCATAGCAACTTCTGGTGGTACGAAAACAGTTGCCCCTCCGAAGGAGCAAAGCTTAACTAAGGTTCGATGCTTCAAGTGTCAGGGTTTTGGGCATTATCAAAATGCTTGCCCAAACAAGCGAGTCGTTACTTTGAGAGAAGCGGTAGCTGTTCGTGATAACTTGCCTGTTGAGGAGGACGAGTCACTTGGTGGTGTATTCAATCTCAACGTAGTTGAGGAGGATGAGATAGAGGTCGTGGCATATGAGGCTCCAAACTACGATGTAAGCTTAGTCATTCGTTCTTTGCAAGCCCAATCCGAGCCAATCAGACCTGAAACCGAACAGCGTGATCAACTGTTCCATACGAAATGTCAAGTGAATGATAGGTGGTGTAGTGTGATCATTGATGGTGGAAGTTGTACGAACGCGGCTTCAAGTGAGATGGTTACGAAACTAGCATTGCCAACTACGGTTCATCCCAAACCTTATGCATTACATTGGTTAAACGATGGGAAGAAGGTGCAAGTTTCGAAACAGACCCGAGTTTGTTTCACAATGGGTTCCTATGTTGATGAGGTCTTATGCGACGTGGTTCCTATGGATGCTTGTCACGTTCTTTTAGGAAGACCTTGGCAATATGATCGGGATGTGTTGCATAAAGGAAAGAGCAATGAGTACGAGTTGTTTGATAAAGGGAAGAGGGTCGTTTTAAGGCCTATGTCGTCCGAAACTGTAAAAGCTATGCGTTTTAATGGTAAGAAAAAATCGAGTGTAACTATGTTAGCATTGGAAGGCAAGTTCGATGAAAGTTTTGACAAGGATGAATTATGGAGCAGCAGCATTGATTCGTCATTAGATCTCAACATACCTCCTGTATTTGACGAATATGAAGATAGGGGACCGTCCCATTTATTCATTTTCGGCCAGAAATTCGGACAGCTTGATGCACCAATCAAGCATAAAATCGATGCTCTCAAGTTTCCGGGTCATCACTGTTTTTATTTGCTTGATTCTCTGGTACCAAAGGCTGCTGCACTTGTGAAAGTTCCTGTTTGTTCTTTAGGTTTGATCGAAAACATGGACAGGAATAATAAGTTGTCTAGGCTTGTGCATGGAGGGTGGTGGGGTGGCTGGCACAAAGACATTCGGCAATCAAATGAAAGGGACATGATGCAGCCATGTCGGGAGGATGGTTCGAGCTCGCTATTTGGATTCGTCATTGGTTTGTTTTTGTTCGTATTGTTCATCTTTGATCCCGCTGAACTCAAGCAACTAGAATTGGGGTCAATTCCTTTTAAAGGGGGAGGGGATGATACGGGCTTGAAGAGTATTGGAGAGGGATAGCATAGTTCAGTCAGTGACAGTTTGGTACTCGCAATGGACTCGATCGGGTTAAACAAGCAGCATGGTTTTTATTCATATTTCCGTTAATAAAAGGGTTTAGGATAATCATTATCCTATTTAGTTACAAGCTTTATTTTGCAACTTATTTAAGTCTTGAATTATTGTAATTAGGGGGTCTTGAATTGCTAGTTAAATGCGCTTTAATTAGCTAGTTAATTGTAGCCTTACAAGAGGCTTTTCGGTTGTCTTTCAAGGCTATTTATAGCCATTATGTTAGAATGCAAAGACATGAATTTTGATATAAAAATCCCAGAATTGAAAGTGTAATTGTTGAGTACAATTTCCGAATCGATTCATCGCTTGAACGAGTTTCTAGCTTTGTTTCTTGAGTTTCGAGTCAATAGGTCTTGTCTTGAACTCGTGATTGTCGAGCTACAGGTCTAGCTTTTCAATCGTCTATCCTTTTTCTTATTCCGCTGCTTCTAATTCGTATCAGCTGTGTTGCGGGGAGTACTCACCCATGTGTTCCTTTCTCAATACTTCTGGCATAAGAAGCATCGTTCGGAAAAACCCTGGCCAACCCAAAATCTGCTAGCTGAGGCAGTTGAACAGGTGACGATTAAATGATCAACTGTAGTGAATTTCGACGTATGTCACAGTGACACACGGAGTATATAGTCTAGTCAGTGAATGGCTGGTTAAGTCGTCGAACGATCATACCTTTGGCTTAAAGTCGGAATCAAGAAGAATATTAGATGGCTTGATATCTCGATGAATGATTTTGGGACCACCTGTACAATTACGACATTAGTTAAAACTTGGGTAAAATTTTCAGGGTCTCATATTCAAGCCTCACCAAGAGCAATGTTGTGGGGTTATATGACTTGACATGGTATACGTTGTTTGCATGCTATCACGTATACTCGTAGATTTACCCAGTGCAATTTACTGTGAAATCAACTTGTCAAGATTTCAAAATTGGATGACTCACGCTCATGAAGGTATTGCAAGCCTTCAGCACAGCCCAACGCTATCTTCTTTCTGTTCTCCAATGTCAAGTTTCGGGTGCCTGCATATATGGTTGTATCACACTTTCACACTGTGGCCTACAGGCAAGATATTTAGCAGGACTCGCACTGTGCAAGTCTAGATCCGGATCAGAAAAATGGACAGCATTCAACAATTTCATTTAGAACCGAACTCAGACCAAATACACTCAAGTCCGGTCCTCTGTCCTTAGTTTTTGAAATATCGGACTTTGGGTTGGTCAAGACCGGCGGAATTTAGGTTCAGACGAAAGTAATCGAAATTTATGTATTTCAAGACTAATACTAATGACGGGATACATTACTGTTATTTGAGTATTTTAAGTAAAACCATTACACAAGGTAATTTCAATATTAGCAGTTATTTAAATTATTAATACTTCAATGAAATATTTTAATTGATTTAATGAAACTATAGCTTACCATGTAGATGATCCTTTAGGGAATTATTTTCTATCAACTCATAAACAAGCAGTTTATGATTTCCCTGAAGACAGTAGCCTACTACCTTGACTATATTCTCGTGATCAGCAGAGAAGTTATGTTTAATCTCTGAGATAAAATCAAGGATACTTTGTAGTTGCTGACTTCCGTGACTGTCGTAGTCCAATTCCTTAAGTCGCTTTACGGCGACTTTTTGGCCTCCAAGAACTCCTCTAAAAACGCAACCAAACGCACCTTGGCCTAAATAATTTAACCTGATAAAACCATTAGTCGCCGCAGCAAGTTGTATATATGTAAGTACCTTCAGAGTTCTCCCCCCTGTGAGAATGAACATATTAGTTTGTCAGAGGAAGACCATAGTTTAGTTTAAGATCAGAAAACAGTTAAATAGTCAACAAACAACAATATTACCCCAGTACTTCAATGGCTCCTGCAAATTGCGAGATAGAGGGTCGGATATATGATTGCAGTCCTATGAAGTTAAATTATTGAGGCGTAATGTTTACCTGGTGAAGCAGGCCAGTAGCGAATATAGCACCAAACAGCAGCAAGAATGGCTACAATGGAGAATATTCCACATCCCAGGCCGATGACGACAATCATGGCGGGTGTCACACCTACCAATATCAATAGAATAGTAAACATAAGAATATGCGTTATTTGTGACAAGACCATCAAAACCAAAACCTTAAGGTGATGATTGAGGCTTAATCAATGGTAAATGCCCATCATACCACGTGCTCAAATTCCACTTGTGAGATTTCTCGAGTCTCCCAGAATTTGAACCTATAACCTTTTTGGTCGCGCTAGCTTTGATACCATATAAGAAAACCATCTCGACCAAAGCCATAAGGTGATGTTGCGTGAGGCCTAATCAATGGTCTTATACCATAACAAAATAAAACTAGCAAAATTCATGGACCGGCATAGTTTCTACCTTTATTTCCACCAGGGGGAGGGGGTTGAGTCGTCATCTGAGTTGCAGACCGTGTATTATATAAATTGACTCTGATGAAGCAACTTGGCATGAATATCATGGTGTCTGCCCATTTATCTCTGTCTTACAGCTGATCTTAGGCATCTCTCACAAGGGGTCCCACTAATATCAGGACTACATTGAACAGCACAATGCAAAACCTTGGTAGAAGACACATTTAATTGGGCTGTCGCAAAACATTGCAGGTTTCTGAAGGAAGCCGCCTGTTTAATGAGCTCGTTCATAGCGATTTCAAATTCATTGTTTAGATGATTTAGCAAATCATCATTGACTACGCCAGTGTTGTTAGTGTATATATACACCGGACTTTCCTCGTCAATGGCGACAATATTGCGATTGGCATAACGAACTGTACAGCCTTCATACCAAATAACTGCTTCTTTCCGAAGTTGACATCGGTTAGTGATTCTATTAGCCGCAGCCACAACACAGTCGTGGCAATCTAGGGGATGAGTATCGCCCCGGCAGTAAAAAATAGCGTTGACTTGGTCAATACCGGTGCCATTGGTGAAGTTAGCAAAGGTAGTTTGCAAGGCCTTAGCCGGCAATACCGAAAACAACGTGTAGTTGAGTATTGACTGGTATGTGCTGCCTGCGACATATCTGTCGTCGCTCTTTTCGCAATTGTGCATAACATAGTGCGAATCTTGGCTTGAACTGATGACAATTTTGGGGTAGAATTGCAAGCTGAATATGATTAGAGGTAGTAGTAATCGAAGGGCGGTTTTCATGCTGCGGGTATAATCAATACATAATCATGGTTAGATCAATTTGAAAGATATCACCTCCACTCTCCTTAAAGATAGTTGACAGAAGGGAAAAAATTGTTTACTAAACTTCAATCGATATCAGCTAGTTTACTTGGTAAAGTGATTAAGTTGTGTGATCGGGTTCAAAACCCGTGACCATCAAAATAAAGACAAATGATATTGTTGTCCTCGCAGCTAAGCTACCTTACTCGAGTTGACTTTTAATCGTAAGGAAAGCGGAGACTACCAATATTCTGAACCAATAACGATCAAGAATTCTCGATTAGAGAAACCGTTACCTAATTAAACATTTATTTGCCATGATAATTATATAATGAAGTTGAGTTGTCAATGTCATTCTTGTGTGCCTCCAGTCACCAAGTTGCTTATATATAATCAGGTCAAAGTCTTGAGATTCCTTAATCATCTTACTTCACATTCAAGAAAAAATGTAGCAGGTTCTTGTACATTGCGTGGTGGACTTGTTCATCACGAAAAGAAGGAAACTGGGGGTGATCCAAAAATGATGAGATGGTCACTGTTGACCGAAGCAACAGTCGTAGGGACTGTTACAAAGTTCAACAAGGCTCGCTTATTTCCTAATTCAACTCGGAGTAGGAATCAAATAAGATAATATTATTATTATTAGGCTGAATAAAGGGTTTCCTAAACCCGGTATTATTAGTTTTCCTAATTGTAATAGTAATATTTTATTTCCTTGTTTATTTAGGAGTCTAGTTTATTTCCTAATTCTAGTTAGATTAAAATAAGGCAGCTAGGTAGGTTAATAGCTAGTATAAATAGAGGGTCTCGTATTCAGTTTTTATTCAATTCAAAGATAATAAGAAAAACCCTACTTTTGCCGTTGCAATTGTGTTATTCGGTTCGACGCGTTTTCGATCCAAACATGGTTATAGTTTGACGCGTTTTCAAACTTTAGCTCGACTGATATTTAATAGGTCTTGAGTATCAATCACCATTGTTCAATCTATAGGTCTAGATTGAGCAAATATCCTTTGTTCGTGTTCTTGTGTGTTCGTGTGTTTCTGTTCTTTGCAACAGTCATCCAGACTGTTACATCCGTGTGTTTCCATATCACAGTTCTTATCACTGTTACTTGTTCCAGTTTCAACGAGAATCAACAGTCTGCCAGACTGTGACATAGTCTGTTTCCGCTGCAAGTTAACGAATCTTATTCTTTGAGTAATTTTCGTATCATAAGTGGTATCAGAGCTTCGGCTCTTGATTTCCCTAAATCTAGACGGGCCTAGGCGTGTCAAGGCCAAGTTATTAGTTGAATTTCTAATTGCGATTGGAGTTCAAGGGTTAAACTCAAGCAAGGTAGTTTGAGGGTTAATCGGTTTTGATTACTCATCTCAGGAGCACGATTCTAGTCGATTGTTATTCAAGGCGTGAAGTAAAAAAAAAAAAAAAGGAAAAAAAAGTTGCTGTTCACGTCGTGCACTATTCACCCGAAAAAAAAAATCATGTTGCAAGTTTTCTCAATTGAAGGGATCTACGAGGAGAAGGTGATGTTTGATCCAATATTGCCTCCTATTTTTGACGATTATGGTGATGAGGAAGCAGTACTTATTGATTCTAAGACGCCGTGTTACTCACCTGCTTTTCGGGTGGGAATTGGATTATCGGATGATGGTTATGAGATCAATTTGATTTCCAAGCTAAATAAAAGTATAACTGATTCTATGGAGATGCAAGAGCAATCAACTTGTTCTTTGATCGAGGTTCAAGTGAAGAATTACACAACTAAGAGGAAATCGTCATGTCCGAAATACGGGTTTGATAATGAAATTCGTGATAAATTTCCTATGCTTGTGCACGGAGGGTGGAGGGGAGGAAGGCACAAGATGGTTTGGCACAAGGGATTTTTGAAGTCCCTAAGGATAAGAGTGTTGCAGCCTTGCGTACAAAGTGGCTCGTTGTTAAATTCAAGCTTGTTCTTTGTATTCGTCTTTCAGTTCGCTTCAAAGTTTGCGGTGTTAGTTTTTGATCCCGGTGGATTGAGAGACTACATGAATTAAGGACAATTCCTTTCGAAGGGGGAGGGGATGATCCAAAAATGATGAGCTCAAATAAAGATGACGAGGTTGTGAGATGAATGTCAAAGATATGATTGCTACAACTAGTCCTAGTCCAGTATGGAATAGAATAAATTTAGCTTATACTATTATTTTATTGTTGTTTAATTAATTCGGCATATTTACCATATGTCATAATTAGGTAATTACAGAATAAGGCAATGCTTAGAATAGTTTTAGGAAAGTCAGTTTAAGGAAAATCTGATATGACTTTTTATTCAGTTTAGGAGTATGAAATAAGGCAGCTAGGTAGGATTAGTAGCTAGTATAAATAGAGCTCATATGTATTGCTTATAGAAGACATTGAATGAATAAAAATTAAAGCTGATGTTTTGGTGTTTGCAAGTTTTGTAAACATAGGATCGACGCGTTTCGTTCCGACATTGTTCTTGTTTGTCGCGTTTCAAACAATAACACGATTGATAGCAATAGGTCTTGCGATTCAATCACCATTGTTCGAACTATAGGTCTAGTTCGCGCAAATATCCTATTGTTTTGAGATCTTTACGGATTTCAAAGCAAATATCCCTTATTTTATTATTGTTACTTATTCTTATAAACCGCTTCCGCAAATTTTCGTATCAGAGGGAGAACTTTCTTAGACAAGTTGGTCTCATCGAATACGGTGCATAAAGGAATGTAGAATAATTCTAATGCTTTGTAATCTGATTAACAATTATTATTGTTGATTTGCTTCAACATGTGTTTTTATTAGTGAAACTAATTGGCACTTGGATAATACATTGTTCTTTATTTTATATAATAGTTTTGAGAGATTTAATTGATAGAAGAAACAAAAATGACAATCTGTTTGTATTTTAATTCACTTAATATTACAAGCTTTACATTCAATATGTACATACCTTCTCTCTTTTGATCTTCTATCCAAAGTTTAATAAACGACTAATATAAATACGGTACGCCCTTATACCTCCTTGATCCTTGTTTGTAGACCTGATGTAAAATAAACTCACTATTTTACTTTTCAGAGTTCCTTTGTTCGTTCTACTAGGTATGCTCCTGCATCGAAACCTCTTCTCCCCACCTCAACCACACGTTTCATGTCCCCTATTAATTATTGTCAATGACTCTTGAAACGTTTCTAGCAACTAGTTTAATTTGTGCTTTTTTTTACATTATCAAAATATATTATTGTCTCCCTTCTAACTGTTATACTAGGTCTTGGTGTTGCTTTATGTTATAACGTATGTAAGAAAGATAAATAAACGCGTGAAGAAAGACAACAGATTTACGTGGTTCACTAACAACTTGTTAGCTACGTCCACCGGCATAAGGGAAGAATATTATTGATCTTGAGGAATTACAGATTTCAGACTATACTCGTCAGAGTATTCAGATTTCAGATGACTCAGACAGATTTCTGAATGACTAAAATAGACGGCTTATGAGAGTTTATATAGTACTCTCATAACAGATGTTTCCTAAATAGATTTAGAAACCCTAACAGACATAGAAACTCTATAGCAACTTCCTAAACAGACAAGGAAACTAAATAATAGTTTCCTAAACAAATAAGGAAACTAAATCAGATCGGAATCCGAACAGATTCGAGGCATATTTTAACAAATCTCCACCTTGACTTGAATCCTCTCACAATCAGACAGATGTACCAGATGCACCATAACTGTGCCAGATGTACCAGACGCACAAAACTAGTGCCAGATGTATCAGACGCACAAAACTAATGCCAGATGTACCAGACGCACTAAAATAGTGCCAGATGTACCAGACGCACTAAAATACTGCCAGATGTACCAGACGCACAAAATTAGTGTCAGATGTACCAGACGCACTAAAATAGTGTCAGATGTACCAAACGCACAAAACTAGTGCTAGATGTACCAGACGCACAAAACTAGTGCCAGATTTACCAGACGCACTAGAATAGTGCCAGATGATCCCCTCCCTTCTGCCTCAGATATTGCCCACGACGGGGCAATCAGATACTTCTAAGAGTTAGCAACTCCAAACAATGTTGAAACTTGTTATTCGGAACCGACTTGGCGAGCATAACACCAGATGTACCTTTGAGGTACCAGAAAATTCATTTCACAGTTTGCCAATGCTCTTTCCCAGGATCAAACACGAACCTAACAACACAAACAAATTTCTCCTCCAGAACGACCATCTCAGCGGTGATTGGATATATCGACTTTCTCGGAAACGACACCCTCAGCCCTTGTTGTTTCAACAAGATCCACATCTTGATCGGCCATAGATTCAATATATTCCTCCCCATGAATTTATCAATCTTCACGCTGATTCCATACATCTTTCTTACCAGATTCAGGAGCCCGGATAAATTTGGCTCTGATACCAGTTTGTTATAACGGATGTAAGAAAGATAAATAAACGCGTGAAGAAAGACAACAGATTTACGTGGTTCACTAACAACTTGTTAGCTACGTCCACCGCCAGAAGGGAAGAATATTATTGATCTTGAGGAATTACAGATTTCAGACTATACTCGTCAGAGTATTCATATTTCAGATGACTCAGACAGATTTCTGAATGAATAAACAGACGGCTTATGAGAGTTTATATAGTACTCTCATAACAGATATTTCCTAAACAGATTTAGGAAACCCTAACAGACATAGAAACTCTATAGCAACTTCCTAAACAGACAAGGAAACTAAATAATAGTTTCCTAAACAAATAAGGAAACTAAATCAGATCGGAATCCGAACAGATTCGAGGCATATTCTAACACTTTAAAAGTTACTTCGTAAGCCACTCTCATCTAAAGAGTGCTCTTACCCTCGTTAGGGCAAAAATGACCCGACCCAAATGACTCGACCTTAATCCGTCATATTTTTGTCTCTATCCGTTCTGACACGTTTGATTTTTAGATCTAATTAATTTTCATACCTTAGTTATAAAAATCATAAATTTTTCCACAGGTTCATCTTTTGCACTCAACAAATAGAGTCTAGTAAATCTAGAGAAGTCATCAACAAAAGTAATAAAGTAATGCTTTCTCATCTAGAAAGTTTCTATTTCTAGTGAGAACAAGTTTATCAGATTCAAAACTCTACTTAACACCAGCCTTGTTAAGAAGTGATCCGAATATGAAATTTCTCTGAATGTTGGGTATATGGAGCACATTATTAAGTGCAAGAGTCTTCATGGATGTCAACTGAGAACCGGTATGGTTTATACCTTAACTACCATCAGGAGGAGGGGGTGGAGTCGTCGTCTGAGTTGTAGACCTTGTAGTGTTATAAAGATCGACTCTGATGAAACAACTTGGCATGAATATCATGGTGTCTGCCCATTTATCTCTTTGTTTTACAGCTGATCTCAAACATTTCTCACAAGGGATCCCACTAATATCAGGACTGCATTGGACAGCACAATGCAGAACCTGATGCGGTCATCGATGACGAGTCTGGCAACATACAAGTCGATGTGGACAAGATAGCTCTGGAAGAGGAGGCGGAGTCTTGGTTGGGAGCCAAGGCCGAGACACACAAGGGACTCGGAATAATTCGATTGCTCGAATTTCCTTAACTCTGGTTTTCCTAATTCGAGACTATTATTAGTTACCTAATAAGTTGCGATGTCTAGTTTCCTAATTACTATTATTTGCCTATTAGTTATTATTTTCCTATTTACGTACTAATTCTAGTTTCCTATTAGTGATGGAAATTACCTATTAGTTATTATTTTCCTATTTACGTACTAATTCTAGTTTCCTATTAGTGATGGAAATAATAAGGCAAAGTTAGAATTGCCATAGATGTCAAATTAGTTAGTTATAAATAAGGATTCATTCAAGAATTATCAATAAAATCGCAACCTTGTTAAATTTACAAGTTGTCTTTCGGTTCGACGAGTTTCGATCCAATTTGTTTTAGTTCGTCGCGTTTCGAGCTTAAGCAAAGAATTATAGTCACGCGTTTTGATTATAATTCCTCATTGTCCGAGCTATAGGTCTAGCTCGAACAAATATCCTCTTTTATTGTGGTGGAAACCGTGTCCTAACTTAGGCCACGTTTTCTTGTGTGTGTTTTGCTTCCGCGACATACGAAAGGTTACTAATTTTCGTATCATAAGTGGTATCAGAGCTTCGGCTCTTGATTTACCTAAATCTAGACGGTGCGAGATGGGAGACGAGTTAGACGATGAGACCTTGTTGGCCCATGTTCGAGAATTGATGAGAAACAATCGAGCCACAGGGGTTCGCACGGGAGCAATAGCAAAGGCCAATGACGAGTTCAAGATTTCCGAGTTACCCAACTTTGTAGGACCAGATCCAGAGGAATACCTAGATTGGGAACGTAAGATTGATCGGATGTTTGATTTCAAAGAACTCAATGACGAAAGGCGATGCAAGTATGCTATTTTGAAATTAAATAGAGGCGCTTCGCTATGGTACGAAAGCTTGAAAGCACAGCATGCACGAGCAGGAAAAGAAAAGATAGCATCGTGGGAATCGTTAAAACGAAAACTCAGAAAAAGGTACGTCCCGGCGACATATAAATTGAGCTTGTATCGGAAAATAGCTGATTTGATGCAAGGACGGTTGAGTGTGGGGGAGTACATCGACGAGTTTATGCGATTAACGATGATGGGAGAGGTCGAGGAGAATGAGGAGCAGAAGATGGCACGTTTCTTGCGTGGGCTCAATAGGAATATATCTACCACTGTCGAGTTACAAAAATATGCGGACTTCGACACTCTTTGTGGGTTATGCCTGAAAGGAATCACAATACAAAGCTCGTGTAGGGAGTGAAGTGCCCAGGACAGGAGGATGGTCCCGACCAGACGTGCCAAAAGCAGCAGCAGCCCCATCCAATGCGGGTTCAAGCTCGGGATCGAGAGCAGTGGCGGCTAACCCAGTCTCGGCTAAATCAAGTTCGCCATCGACAGAGCAGAGTTTGTCTAAGGTACGGTGTTTTAAGTGTCAAGGCTTTGGCCACTTTAAGAATGCGTGTCCAAATAGACGGAATATCACTTTGCGAGAAGCGGTGGGGGTGCGAGATGAATTATTTGAACAAGACGAAGAAGATGATGTCTTTATACATGAAGAAGCCGAGAAGGAAGAAGAATCCGAAACATATGATGCCCCGATTTATGATACGTCCCTAGTTCTCCGTTCGTTACAAGCCCAATCGGAACCTTTGGTGACCGAGAAAAGAGATCAAACTTTTCATACAAAATGTCAGGTGAAGGATAGATGGTGTAGTTTGATTATTGATGGCGGGAGTTGTACTAATGTGGCATCAAACGAGATGGTGTCAAAGCTAGCATTGGACACGACACCACACCCGAACCCTTATTCTTTACATTGGCTCGATGATGGAAATAAAGTGAAGGTTACCAAGCAAGCTCGGGTAGCCTTGACAATGGGTTCATACCATGGCGAGATATTATGTGACGTGATCCCAATTGGTCGCCCATGGCAATTTGATCGCGACGTGGCACATCGAGGAAAGAGCAACGAGTACGAACTACGTGATAAAGGGAAAAGGATTATCTTAAAACCAATGGCACCAAAAGCTATTCGGTCCATAAGCACTAGACGGGGTAAGAAGCCTAGCTTATCCGTTTTTGCTACGGAACGAGAAGTAGAGAAAGCAATCAATGACGGAGCACGAGTCTATGCGATGGTGCCCAGGGAGAGGCCGCTTAACACACCAAATACCAAGGGTCCGGTTACCGAATTGTTGAAGGAGTTTCGGGATGTATTTCCCGATGATTTACCACCGGGCTTACCTCCCATCCGCGGGATTGAGCACCAAATTGATCTTGTTCCGGGTGCGGCGTTACCAAATAAAGCGGCATATCGATGTAATCTGGAGGAGACCAAAGAACTACAAAGGCAAGTTGATGAACTTATGAGTCGAGGATATGTTCGGGAGAGTATGAGTCCATGTGCCGTCCCAACCTTACTTGTACCAAAAAAGGACGGAACATGGAGAATGTGTATTGATAGTCGTACGGTAAATAACATAACCATCAAATACCGATTTCCTATCCCAAGACTTGATGATATGTTAGATGAGATGCATGGATCCCAGGTATTTTCAAAGATCGATTTAAGAAGCGGATACCATCAAATTCGCATGAGAGAAGGGGATGAATGGAAGACGGCATTCAAGACAAAGCACGGACTATACGAGTGGACCGTGATGCCGTTCGGTCTAACCAACGCTCCAAGCACATTTATGAGATTGATGAACGAAATGCTAAAACCATGCATTCCTTGGAAAGTTCGTGGTGGTATACTTGGATGATATACTCGTGTATAGCAAGAATGTCACGGATCATCTTGGTCATCTCCGACAAGTATTCGAGACACTTCGGGCTAAGCAATTATTTGGTAAGATGGAAAAGTGTACGTTTTTGGTAGATCATGTCGTGTTCTTGGGCTACGTCGTGTCAAAAAACGGATTTTCCGTGGATCAAACAAAAATCGAGGCTATTAAGTCATGGCCTACTCCTACGACCGTGACGGAGGTGAGATCTTTTCATGGTTTAGCTTCATTCTATCGTCGATTTATTCGTGATTTTAGTACCATCACTAGTCCTATCACGGAATGCATGAAGAAGGGCTCATTTGTGTGGGGTGAGTCGGCCCAAAGGGCTTTTGATTTGGTGAAAAGGAAATTGTGTGAGGCTCCCGTACTAGCATTACCCGATTTCTCGCAACCTTTCGAAGTTGAATGCGACGCAAGCGGGGTCAGGATTGGAGGCGTGTTAATTCAAGGGAAAAGGTCTATTGCTTACTTCTCCGAGAAGCTAGGTGGGGCACGTCTAAATTACTCCACGTATGACAAGGAATTTTATGCAATTGTGAGAGCTCTTGAGCATTGGAGTCACTATCTCCGCCCGAGTTATTTTATTTTGCATTCGGATCATGAGTCATTGAAATACATCAATGGACAACAAAAGCTTAATCCGAGGCATGCTAAGTGGGTGCAATTTTTACAGTCTTTTAATTTCTCTTCGAAATATAAAGACGGAAAAAGTAATGTCGTGGCGGATGCACTCTCACGTCGTTACTCGCTGATAACCATGCTTGACACTAGACTATTGGGGTTTGAAGCTTTAAAGGGCTACTATAAGGATGATGTATACTTCGGTGGGATTTTTGATTCCGTGTCTCGAGTCGGATCGCTAAAGATTTCTCGGTACAAGATGGGTTTCTATTTAAGGGAAATTGCTTATGTGTGCCTAAGCCCTCAATCCGGGAACTATTGGTTCGAGAGTCGCATGGAGGAGGTTTGGCGGGTCATTTTGGAATACAGAAGACACTCGACGTTCTACAAGAACATTTTTATTGGCCCCGAATGCAAGGCGACGTGCAAAGAATTGTGAGTAAGTGTGTTACGTGTCATCTTTTGAAAAGCTCGTTCAAACCCGGAGAATACACTCCGTTGCCCATTCCAAATAGACCTTGGGAGGATGTTTCCATGGACTTTATCGTTGCATTACCTCGCACCCAACGAGGTAAATATGCTATCATGGTAGTGGTTGATCGATTTTCAAAAATGGCACACTTTGTAGCTTGTCACAAGACCGACGATGCAAGCAATGTTGCAGACTTATATTACAAGGAGATCGTAAGGCTACATGGTATACCAAAGACTATCGTGTCCGATCGTGACTCGAAATTTTTGAGTTATTTTTGGAATACATTATGAAGGAACGTGGGCACGAAACTTTTGTTTAGCACCTCACACCACCCTCAGACGGATGGCCAAACCGAGGTAACCAATCGAATTCTCGGTACAATTTTGCGAGGATTAGTAAGCAAAACTCAAAAAGATTGGGACTTAAAATTAGCACATGCCGAGTTTGCTTACAATCGCTCTCCTACCTTTGCCACGACTCACTCACCATTCGAGGTCGTTTACGGGGTAAACCCATTTCTTCCTCTCGATTTAATTCCTTTGCCACGAGACGAATTGGTTCACAAGGATGCGGAATCCAAATTAAAAACAATGATCAAACTTCATGAGCAAGTGAGAGATCGTATAAAGATTGTCAATGAAGCTTACAAAAGGCGCTCAAACAAGAATCGAAAGGCAAGGTTGTTCGAACCAGGTGACTTAGTTTGGTTACATTTGCGGAAGGAACGAATTTCCAGCAAGCGAAAGAACAAGTTGATGCCTAGGTCCGAAGGTCCGTACAAGGTGATCACTAGAATCAATGATAATGCCTACAAGATCGAACTCTCGAGTGATTACGGAGTACATGCCACGTTCAACGTGGGAGATTTGTCTCCTTATCTTGATGATGACGGCCTTGTCGAATTGAGGTCAATTCCTTTCAAAGGGGGAGGGGATGGTGCGGTCATCGATGACGAGTCTGGCAACATACAAGTCGATGTGGACAAGATAGCTCTGGAAGAGGAGGCGGAGTCTTGGTTGGGAGCCAAGGCCGAGACACACAAGGGACTCGGAATAATTCGAGTGCTCGAATTTCCTTAACTCGGGTTTTCCTAATTCGAGACTATTATTAGCTACCTAATAAGTTGCGATGTCTAGTTTCCTAATTACTATTATTTACCTATTAGTTATTATTTTCCTATTTACGTACTAATTCTAGTTTCCTATTAGTGATGGAAATTACCTATTAGTTATTATTTTCCTATTTACGTACTAATTCTAGTTTCCTATTAGTGATGGAAATAATAAGGCAAAGTTAGAATTGCCATAGATGTCAAATTAGTTAGTTATAAATAAGGACCTCCTGTTAGCTTTATCATTCATTCAAGAATTATCAATAAAATCGCAACCTTGTTAAATTTACAAGTTGTATTTCGGTTCGACGAGTTTTGATCCAATTTGTTTTAGTTCGTCGCGTTTCGAGCTTAAGCAAAGAATTATAGTCACGCGTTTTGATTATAATTCCCCATTGTCCGAGCTATAGGTCTAGCTCGAACAAATATCCTCTTTTATTGTGG
>JAIUZE010002459.1:0-15305 GCA_022085475.1 Heliosperma pusillum | reverse complement strand
GAGACCATTTCTACATTAGATTGGTTGATGATGCCTTAAGACAAATTAATCTTATTGTTAATATAATGTGTGCCTCTTAAGTTTTAATCTTATAGTTATGGAAGCTCAACTAATTGTTCAAGGTTGCACAAGAAGATCAAGAGATGAAGATCGTCATTGTTAGAGTCATAGTGTTGTATAAGAGATCATTAAACTCGATTCATGCTAAGTACTTCAAAACTGACAGTGACATGTCACTGTGGTTTCTGGCTCTTAAATATTTCGAAAATGTTTAACTCTTGAAAATAGTTTTCCAAACTTTTGATCAACATTTTACAATGCTAAATATTCTGGTTTGATCTTTATAAATGAAAGAAAGCTTTGGTTGTCTTGGAGAAGAGGTAGCTTGCACAAAAAGACACTTGCCAAAAATGGGTTGTTTACTTTTTCTTTATTTGGTCACTACCATTTATGCTCTTTCTTGTTGAAAAAACTACCCTTATTTTGTCTAAGTGTGGCTGCCAAATTAAGGTGACTAGTAAGCTTGATTACTTGTGCAAGTAATTCATTTGGCTTGCATAAGGGGTCATGGTTTCTTGTGCCTTAATTGACCTTCTTGTTGTTCAAGCTTCATTTCTTTAATATATTTAACACTTGTGTACTTCATTGTAGTGTGTTATTTTAATGTGTAGTATACTCTACTCTACATTATAAATACCACACTTATTTCATTTGAACAAGGGTGCAACAACAAAATATTTTCAAGCTTAAAAGACTTTGAGTTTTATTGAGTAATTATCTTTGCAAAAATTATTTAACATTTCATACTTAATTGTTTTGCAAAATATTTTTCTTAAGTCTTTTACAAAGAGCTAGTTCGTTGCAACAAAGCATGTATTGTGTTCGATGATCTCGTGTTAGTACTTAATCGTTTTCTCCACCGTTCATTTTGTGAACATTTTGAGAAACACAAGGCTTGTAACAAACGAGTAGAACAAGTCTTAAGATAGAGTTATCTTGAGCAACTAGCAACTCGAAAGAGTTGGGGAAGTCTCTTGGCGAAGTAGCCTTGAGCAATAGCAACTCGAAAGAGTTGGGGAAGTCTCTTAGCGGAGTAGCTTTGAGCATAAGTCTTGGTGCGGAGTAGCATTGAGCAAATAGCAACCGGAGTAGGTTGAGGAGTTGTTTTATTATTCGGGGTCTTTGTTTGTATGAGTTTACTTCAAAGATGTTTAATAAGATAACGTTGGATGTAGGTCGCGGAGTAGTGACCGAACCAATTTAAAAAACATCCTTGAGTTTTGTCTATTTCGTTTTTAATATTTCCGCTGCACTCAGATTTCACTGTTGATTCCACTGTGACATTTACCTGCTGAATCGTTGTTGAATACTTCTAACTTTCTAGTTCGAAGTGTCAACTTCTCCTTTCTTCTAAGTAGTGTCTTAGTGATCATAGAGTTTTTAAAGAAGCTTTAATTAAGCTTAAAATTTTAAATAGACACCTAATTCAATTCACCCCCTCCCCCTCTTAGGTGATCTCGCCCTTGACTCTTCAATTGGTATCAGAGCCTTGTGCTCTTGATATTGGTTAATTACCAAAGAGTTGATCCTATAGTCATGGACGGGAAACATACTAAGTATCCCATATTCGAAGGGGATAACTACTCATGGTGGAAACATCGTATGGAGCACTATGTCAAAAGCACAGATTATGAATGTTGGATAATAATTCAAAAAGGTCCCCTTGCTATAACGGTCACTAATGATGATGGCACTAGTTCCGTAAAAAGTGAGGATAAGTATGTCGAGGCTGATTATCGTAAAGTCGAGAAAAATTCTAAAGCCATGTCCATTCTTCAATATGGCATCGGTGAACAAGAGATTAACCGGATTTCCGGATGTACCTCGGCAAAAGAAATTTGGGACACCTTAAGCCTTGCTGATGAGGGAACGTCTCAAGTTAAGAAGCATCGTATTGACCTTCTCATGCAACAATATGAGATGTTCAATATGGAGCGTGACGAGTCAATTAATAGTCTTTCTTCACGTTTTTCTAGTATTGTTAATGAACTTAAGAGTCTTGGTCGTAATTTCGATTCCGAGGACATAGTCCGAAAGATCCTTCGTAGCCTAAGTGATAAATGGCAACCGAAGGTGACGGCTATAGAGGAGGCTAAAGATCTATCCAAATTGACCCTCAATGAACTAATGGGCTCACTCATGGCTCATTTGTTAACTCTCATGAAGCGTTCGGGTGAATGCTCTAAAGCTAGAGGTCTCGCACTCAAATCAACCTCAAGTGATGAGGAAAATGATGGAGACGATGAGCAAGCCATGTACTCTCGTAATATGGCGGATATGATCAATAGTCATGTTCCTAAACAGTTCAACAATTTTAGAAAGAAAGCTTTTCAAAAGAAGAGATCTTTTTCATCCGTTGTTTGTTTCAAATGTGGTGAGAAAGGTCATCTTATCAAAGATTGTCCTAAATGGAATGAATTCAAATCCAAGGATAAACGTGATTTTGCAAAGAAAGAATACAAATAAAAAGTCATGTATGCAATCTGGGGTATGTCTGATTCCGAGGAAGAAGAGTCTTCCGGTGAAGAATTGGATGCCAAAGTTTGTATGACAACTCGTCTAAAACTTGATGTTCCCGAGTCTTCAAAAAAGGTGTCCGCAAAATGTTTCATGGCACATTCCGATGATTCTGAACATGCTTCCGATGATGAGGTAAATAATCTCAAGACAAAGGTTAGATCCTTCTCCAAATAAAAGGTATGTTTGATGCTCGATGATCTACTTGAAAAATGTCGTGAAAAGAATGAAAAACTTAACGCTATGCAAACTCAAATTGAGGACATAGCTGAAGAAAATGTTTGTCTAAAAGAGTGTCTAGATGAATTAGAGCAGAGTAACATCATACCTTCTCTTAAAAAGGAAGTCAAGAGATTAAAGAAAGAAAATGCGAGTCTTGTTAAAGAGGTTAATCTGTCTAATTCACAGTGAATTCCACTGTGACATATGCTGTTAAAACTGAAAATGAGTCATTAATCCGACAAGTTGATAACTTAATCAATGAACGTGACTCACTCTTAAAGAACCTCACCTCATGTCAGAATCATGTTAAGAGTCTTGAAGAAGTTTATGAGATGTTAGTTGATGAGAATAATCATGCTAAAGCTGCTTTTGACAAAGTAGGACATCTAAATCTTGACCTTCTTGCTAAAGTTGAAAACTTGAATAAAGAGTTAGTGGTTGCAAAAGAGTTTTACAAGAAAGGGGAAGGAAGCCAAACTGTTTTAGACTTTCTTACAAGTCAATCTAAAAATGCTGAAAAGAAAGTTGGACTCGGTTTCAAAACAACAACGTTCATTGTTGCGTTCGAAACCAAGACCCAAGCAAAACCGATTTTAGAAGAAGAAAGTACGCTGGCCTTCCCGAGTATATAATTTGCAATTATTGTGGCAAGACCGGTCATGTGTTTAATGGTTGTGCTAAGAGATGGAATGACATTAATAAGAACATCAAAGTGGTTAAAAAGATGTGGATCCGAAAAGACTTGATTAATGATGTGATTCACAAAAAGGGGCCCAAATTCATTTGGGTTCCTAAACTAAAAGTTTGATTTCTTATAGGCGTTAGTGAGAGGCAGCAACTATTGGTACTTGGATAGTGGATGTTCTCGTCATATGACGGGAAGTGAAAGCTAATTTCTCTCACTACAAGCCTACAAAGGTGGCACCGTGACGTTTGGCGATAATAAGAAAGGTGAAATTGTTGCAATCGGGAAGGTTGGTAAGTCATCGTCACATTGTGTCGACAAAGTGTTGCTTGTCAAAGGTTTGAAGCATAATCTTCTTAGCATATCTCAATTGTGCGATAATGGTAATTGTTAAGTTGCTTTTATTTTACGTATATTTAGTAGCTTAATTAGGCTTGTTTTGCCTCCCCTTGATATGATTTTAGGCTAGTTTTGCATGGTTTCGTCATGTTTCGATATATACTACGCTTTGGTATGTTTCGTGTTTGTTTCAGGTCAAAACGAACCATCCTTGGAAATGTATCCATGATAGGAGTGATGAGAAACAAGTTCTCGGACATTGGAATGAAGGACAAAGGCTTAGCTCCCATGAGCATAGAGATTGAAGTATTTTATGAAGAAGAAAAGAAAAGAAGATATCCCCCGGGCGGGGGTGAAATGAGCCCCGGGCGGGGAAACTAACACCCGAAGCAAAAATTGGGCAGAAGTACTCCCCCGGGCGTGGGGAAATTATCCCCGGGCGGGGGGACTGCGAAAACTCCTATTCGAGTTTTGGAAACTCCAATTTAGCTTAGTTTCCAAGTTCTAATAAAAGACCTATTATTAAAAACCCTTAGATACTTAGTTTTAGACACATTGTTTTTATCTTATGCTTAGATTAAGAACCCTAATTACAAGAACTCTCTAGATTAAGATTTAATTACTTCGCTCTTTGGATTATTGCAATTATATTTCGTTCTATTCAACATTCAGGTTCTTTAATTACAAGTATTCTTTCATCTACTTTTAATTATGTCTTATATTGTTTTAATTATAAATTGTTTGTCTTCTTTTATTATGAGTGAGTAATTTCCCATCTAGGGTTCGTAGGATTGTTGTAGGGATGACAAGCATGAATTGAATTGTTAATTTTGATTACCTAATTGGTATCTCGGATTTAGATAAATATTTATATTGAATTGGATTGTTGTTTTTGATTGAATGAATCTAAAAGCAACTTAATTGTTCAATGGGAATTGAGAATTGTTTTGTGACGAGATTTATCCACCAAGTTCATCATCTAATAATAGGTTAAAGCTAAATCAATTTGTGGAAGCAAGGCGGTTTAGTTTAGAACATTAATCTTATCTTTGATTATTAGTTATTCCTGGGAGTGTCTAATTGATAATTAGGACTCAACTATCAACTTAATGCCTCTACTTGGTTTAATTTGCTTATGGAAGTAGGTAGGTTGATCAATATTAGGGAGTTTAATTGACTCGTAAGAGTTGTTAATAGCAAATTAGGTAGTGTCTAATCCGAGTAGTGATTTGGTAATTACTTATCTTTAGTAGAGCTTGTCGACCTATAACGAGACTATGGACCTTAGACCTTTTAGTTATTGATTAAAATCGTTGTTATTTGCTTATAAATTTAGTCTAGTTAATTCTCTATTATTGATTCCTCGTAGCTAAAGTATACTCTAATTCGACTAGTACTTAACTTTACTTCCCTGAGATCGACTCGTAAGCATCTACAATTGACCCGTACGCTTGCGGTATTTTTAACTGAACGTAATATTGTTAGTTTGGTTGCTATTGACTGGTCGTGTACTAGATGGAAATACAAGGGAAGTTATTTTAGAAGGAAAACGTGTTAGGGACGTTTACTTGACTAATCTTTGTGCCTTGCCAAGTCAAACATTATCTTGTATGAGCGCTTTAAAGAACGACTCATGGCTTTGGCATAAAAGATTAGGACATGTAAACGCTAGAACATTGAACACCTTTAGAAAACTCGATCTAGTAAATGGCATTCCTAACATTAAATTCGACCTTAATAAATTGTGTGAAGATTGTGCTAAAGGAAAACAAGTTCGATCCTCCTTTAAATCCAAAAAGTTTGTTAGTACTTCAAAACCTCTTGAACTTCTTCATATTGATTTGTGTGGTCCTATGCGAATAAGAAGTAGAGGTGGTAGTCGTTTCTTGTGTGTGATTGTTGATGATTATTCACGATTCGTTTGGGTTCTTTACTTGAGTTCTAAAGAAGAAGCATTTGATGAATTTTTAATTTGGTTGAAAAAGGTCTAAACAAATTTGATTTGAAACTAATATCTTTGAGATCCGACCATGGAACCGAATTTGAAAATTCATCATTCGAAGCTTATTGTGATGAACATGGTATTAGCCATAACTTTTCCGCGCGTGCTACACCTCAACAAAATGGGGTTGTGGAGCGTATGAATCGCACTCTTGAAAACATGGCTACGACTATGCTCATTAGTAGTAAAGTGCCAAAGAATTTTTGGGCCGAAGCCGTCAACACATCATGCCACATTTATAACCGTGTTATGATCCGAAAAATGCTTAATAAACCTCCCTACGAATTGCTTAAAGGAAGAAAGCCTAATTTATCCTATTTGAAATGCTTTGGAAGCAAATGCTTTGTTCACAACAATGGAAAGGATAATTTGGGTAAATTTGATGCTCGTAGTGATGAGGCCGTTTTTGTTGGATATTCGGATCGTAGCAAGACTTATAAAGTGTACAATAAACGAACTATGAAAATGGAAGAAAGTGTACATGTCATTTTTGATGAGTCAAATCTTTTTCATTCTAATGAACAGGAAGAGGATGATGAAGATGAGGACCTTGAGCTTGGAATGATTCGACATGACATGGATGAAGTACATAACGAGGAAGAGACCATTTCACAGTTGAATCCACTGTTAAATGGTGAGACGGGTCAAAATTCAGGGGTAATGAATCCACTTTCTGACCAAAATGAGGCTAGTACATCCAGGGGGAATGGGGAACCACATGAAATAAATGAACAACCAGAAACGAACCCCCATTAAAACTCGCCAAATGAACCAGATGTCACTGTGGAACCCACTGTGACATCAGAACCCAAAAATGCCTCAAGCTCACAAATCGTACCTAGAAAGTGGAAGCACCAATCATCTCACCCCCTCTCAAACTTAACCAGTGACCTGAACTCGGGAAGAAAGACAAGAGCATCCCTCAATAATTTCTTTGCATTTCATGTGTTCCTCTCACAAACCGAACCGGCAAATATCACCATGGCCCTTGAAGATGCAAATTGGGTGATAGAGATGCAAGAGGAACTTAATCAATTCAAGAGGAATGAGGTATGGCATCTTGTCCCTAGACCATCTGGTTTGACCGTGATTGGTACCAAATGGGTCTTCCGCAATAAGCTTGATGATTCGGGTAATATCGTAAGGAATAAAGCTAGACTAGTGGTGCAAGGATTTAAACAACAAGAAGGTATTGATTACAATGAAACCTTCGCACCAGTAGCTAGGCTTGAAGCCATACGTATGTTAATAGCTTTTGCGGCTCACAAAGGCATCAAACTTTTTCAAATGGATGTCAAAACGGCTTTTCTAAATGGTTATTTAGAAGAGGAAGTCTTTGTTGAGCAACCACCGGGCTTTATGGATAATGATTTTCCAAACCATGTTTTTAAATTGAACAAAGCACTTTATGGTTTAAAACAGGCTCCAAGAGCTTGGTATGATCGCTTGTCAAAGTTTCTTTTAGAAAATGGTTTTGTGCGTGGATCGGTTGATAAGACATTATTCATAAAGTCACAGTGCAATGAACTGTTAATTGTGCAGATTTATGTCGATGACATTATTTTTGGTGCTACTAATGAACTTCTTTATTTGTACTTTTCGGAACTAATGAAATCTGAGTTTGAAATGAGTATGATGGGACAGCTTGGCTTCTTCCTTGGGCTACAAATCAAGCAAACTCAAGATGGTGTGATGATTCATCAACAAAAGTATATAAAGGAGATGCTAAGTAAGTTCGGAATGACTAACTCGAAACCATACTCAACACCTATGGTATCATCCATTAAGCTTGACAAAGATGAGAATGGTAAGAAAGTAGATGAAACGATGTATCGAGGTATGATCGGTTCATTACTTTATTTAACTGCAAGTCGTCCGGATATATTGTTTAGTGTATGTTTGTGTGCTCGTTTCCAAGCTAGTCCTAGAGAATCGCACTTCATTGCCGTCAAAAGAATTCTTAGGTACTTAGTTGGAACGCAAACATTGTATCTATGGTATCCCTCACATTGTCCTTTTGATCTTTTAGGGTTCTCGGATGCGGATTACACCGGAAGCGTCGTTGATAGAAAGAGCACGTCCGGAATTGCAACCTTCTTGGGTCCTTGTTTAATTTCATGGGCTTCAAAGAAACAAAACACCGTCGCTCTTTCCACCGCCGAAAGCGAGGATGTAAGTGCCGCATTGTGTTGCGCGCAAATTCTATGGGTTCGACAACAATTGAAAGACTATGGTATTGTATTCGATTCCACTCCTATTTTTTGTGATAATACAAGTGCCATTAACATTTCTAAGAACCCGATACAACACTCAAGGACTAAACACATTGACATAAGACATCACTTTTTACGTGATCATGTGGAAAAAGGTCAAATCCGTCTTAACTTTTGTAGAACCGAAAATCAAATTGCCGACATTTTTACAAAACCGCTTGAAAGAGAACAATTCATAAAACTTCGGTTGGAAATTGGTTTGTTGGATTGCGCATAATTCTATGAGTAGACGATTTGCCTCAATGATTGATTAGAGTGGTTTGAGTTGGGGATAAGGTTAAAGTCGCGTCACCTTAATCAAAGTAAAACCTAATTCACTACTAACTAATAGTCAGCGGTAAGCAAGGTATCGAATCCACAGGGAGGCGGTAGTATTCTAATCTGTTAAACTAGGTTTGTCTCTAAGTAACAATTCGGGGTTTTGATTGTGATTTCTAAACTAATAGCAATTAATAACAACAAATAAAGTAAACAATAACAACTAATAACAATAATAATAACAACTAATAATAAGCAATAACTAACTATAAGCAATAACAAACTAATAAGGTTGAAAACAATGAGATTAAAAGTCTAGGGTATCAGGTTCACTAGGATTATTGTTCAGGGATAGGGATAAAATCAACTATCATGCAATAAAGCTATCTAAGGTCACAAGATCGGTCGATTCAATTATGCCCTTTAGATCTACAATTTAACATGCGATCGCTATCATTAAACGAGTTCTATTTAATTATCATAGCCTATCTTAGTCTTAACCCGGTCGGTGTCAATCCTAATTTGCGAGACTAGTTAATTAATCCTGGCCAGTAATCAAACAACTAGAATTAAAACGATAATCAAACGATAACCATGCAATTGCAATTCAATCAATTAATCTACCCCTTCTAACAATCCTAGATCCCCTTTCAACCCTAGAAAGAAATTTAGCTACTCATAACAATATAAATAACAACAATAATAATTAAAGTAAACATGATTAACAATTATGAAAGGATAAACAAGGAATAATTAAAGAACAAGAAGGTAATTAAATTGAATAACAAAGAAAGATTGAAGAATACCGATTACAAGATGAACTAAAGACAATCGTCTTTGATGAATAAAATCCGGAGGCAAAGTAAACTAAACTAGGGTTTCTGATTTAAAGCATAAAAGTATTCAATAGCCTAGAAAAGCTTATCAAAGTATCTAAGACGAGCTTTCTTTATATATTACAAAAATCTAACTAATTAGGTTAAAATTAAGGAAAATACGAAAATCCGCCGAAATAATGACTTGCTCGATCGAGCAAGGGCCTCCTGCTCGATCGAGCAAGACCTGACCATGACTCGATCGAGCTAGTTGTTCTGCTCGATCGAGCAGACCCTCATTTAGCTTCGTTTCTTCATTTTTCTTCCTTTCTTGTCTTTCATTCTCGATTCTTCTTGATTCTTCTCGATTCCCGTGCTTATCTTTCCACGATCCACCTCCGCCATGCTCCATATCTACTCAAAAAGCTCCAAATGCATCCAATCTGCATTAAAACATAAGCGGCAGAATCGATATTCTAGCTAAAATAGCATAGAATAAGCAAGGAAAGACGGTAAATCGAGTTATTTGTGACTAGGGGAAGCATAAAATATGTATATAAATAGTGATCATCAAACTCCCCCAAACCAATCCTTTGCTTGTCCCTAAGCAAAGCACTCGACACATACAAAGACAAACATACAAATGGTGAATGAAAAACTCAAAGCTAATGTTAATGCACATACAAATCCCAAGCCATCCATATCTATAATAAAGTAATGACCAAGTTGTACCAATAAAACAAATTCAAAGGTACGGTAAAGTAGAAAACGCATCTCATAATCCAAGATTTTACATGATACCGTAGTATAGACAAAAACCAAATACCTTTCAATCTTGCAAGGCTCAATTTGTCGGATTCTCGCGGATTCACTCAAGCACTCATAAGTTTATGTAAAGGTGAGTTTTGTGAAGATAGAAAGAAATAGAAACACTCACTCAACTTATGAAACATGCATGCATTCTAATGTGATAGTACTTTCCCCAACTAATACGCATTCGCTATAAAGTACATGAATCAGGACAAAAAGGGAGGCTAATGGGTGAAGGTATAGAAGTGGATTGTGCCAAGGCACGTATGGAAATGTGGGGCTAAGACCGGTAGTCGCAGCGACACTTACCAAAACAAATCTACAAGACTAGCACAAACCAACACCGACTAGAGAAATCATCTTAAACTTTGACAACGCAAGAGAGAGATCGAAATTGCTCTCTAAATATGCATTAGACTCTAGTAAAATCCCTTTCATTTTCCCTTGAATAATTCAATGAAGCAACATATTTTTCTTTCTTTTTTTTCTTCTTTTTCATTTTCTTCTTTTTCAAATCAAATCTCTTTTTTTCTTTTCTTCATCATTTTTTTTTCTTTTCTTTTGCTTCACAACTTTTCTCAACAAAGGGAATAAATGACACAATTGCCAACATACTTGCTACACCCAATGATATTCTTTTTGAAATCCCGACCCAACCATAGTAGACAAGTAGACAAGGAAAACATGCAACTGCGACTGTCCCGATAAGGTAGGCAAGTTCTAGGAATGTAGCTTTTATATGGCTTGTAAAACAGGCTACAAAGGCTCAAATAGGCTAAACATGAAGAACTCAATAATAAGGGTATAAAATCAAGTCTTTTTGGCTATGTGAGGCTTATTTGAACAGAAAGAACCACCTTTCATCATGCACTTATCAAACGAACGCGTATAGTATCAAGAAACGAATGTCACACTTATGCAATTTGATGTTACATATTCCACAAGGAGTACCACACTCAAGCCTAAAGACAATGAGACCAGTTTATTGATGTTCCTTGCCTAGGAAGCTCTAAAGACCTCAGAATTTTAAGTGGTTTACCAACAAAAATTGCCAAATCTACTTAGCATAAGGTATGTCAAAAACGGTCAAGACTTGTACTATGAGCTTTGTTTTCAAAAATAGTAAGTCAAAACAATGTACATGGATAACTTATTTGGGATTCAAATGCAAAAACAATGCAAATTATCATCATTGTAATTCAATTCACCAAGACTCGACCTAATAAAATGAAAACATGTTTTTGGATTTTGTAAATTTTTCAATTTTTATGATTTTTTTTTCTTTCACACAACGGAAATAAACACACAACATAAATAAAGACTCTCCCCCAAACCTAAATGTCACAGTGTCCTCAGTGTGACGCTAACAGCACAACAATCACACAACAACCAACATCAGCAACCTAAAGGACACAACTAACAAAGGGAAAAGGGGAAATAACTAAAAGAAAATACAATAAAAGAAAGTACAAGGATAGATAATACCAGCTTATAGAATAATAGCCTCCCCCAAACCAGCTGCAAAATGGGGGTGTAGTGACCAGCTGCCACTACTGCGCCTGATCATCATCATCATCATCATCATCATTACCCCACTGAGCAGCACCAGAAGAAGAAGCCCGAGTTGGGTCACCAAACCCACCAACTGGAGCATCCGGTTGGATAGGAGTATACCAAGAACGACCCAGGCAACCATAATCGTGACTAAACTCCTGGGAAAACTGCTGAGGAGCCACCCCATAATTATCAAACACACCCGTCTCATCACCCGGACCTCGGTAGTAGCTCGGCGGAGTCCAACCAGCAGTAGCATTGAGATCGGTCCGCATGAGGTTCTCCCAAAGTCCCCTCATCACCAAGTCATTGTTAATTCCTTGGTGAATCCTAATCTCCCTCTCTAAAGCTGGATCATAGGTGTAAGCAGGTGGAGGGTAAGGGTAAGGAGCTGGGGTGGGTGTAAAGCGTGGAATCAGGGTGGTGGTAGCCTGAGTAGAAGTAGAAGGAGTGATCCGCCGACGAGGTCGACGGTTCTGGGCTAAATCAAAAATAATCTCAGGTGGAACCACATAAGAACGAGGGGGAGGGGTAGGTCCAGTCTCAAGATCATGGGTAGACAACCGCTCCGTAGAAGGGAGACGGTTATCGGTATCAGGAAGAGCTATCCACTTGGTCCCCCGTACTCGCCACTGAAATCTATCGTTTCCTAACGCATTTATCCAGCAAAGGGTGTGGCGTAGGTACTCCTCGTCCACTCTAGGGGCATGAAGCCGGGTCATTGGTGTGTATCTACGGTCGCCCCCAAACCCAGTAAGTCGCCTAGCCAACCTAGTGACCCAGGCACCACAATCTAAGGAATGCTGGGTAGCGGAAGTGATCCTCCAGAAAGCAAAACACACCAAACCAACCGGATTAAAATAAAAATCAATCTCATGCATGGGGTTGAGGGTAGAAGCAAGTAATAAGACCTCGTGAGAATTAAGCTTACTTAGGTCCTTCCTAGCAAATAAAAGGAGGCTAAAGAAACGCAAAAACAACCTTAGACAAGGATGTTGCACATCATTGACCGCCATGGCATTAACACGTGCCTCAGGAAGACCCGTAAATAAACGAAAATATTCAACGGCTTGAAAGCCGGAAGGAACAGCAATAAAAGTATCATCGTCACCGACAGAAAGACCCAAATGATTCGCCAATTCGGCGTAAGTCAACACAAAATCCCGATTAAGCAACCTAAAAGACACACTTTCATTGGTCTCGTCCCAATCATAGGAACTGAAAAATTCTAGTGTCAAAGGTCGGTATGAAAGCTCATTTAGGGAATATAGCCCCCCAAACCCGATTCGGTGAAACATAGCAAAAATGGCATTCCCAAAACCGAGTGAATCAAGAACGTTGGGGCACACACAGCGAGTAGGGTCCATAGGACGACCCATAAGCAAAGCAAAGCGGTCATGCTGCTCTTGTGTGTTGAAAACGATCCAAGGGTAATCGGGGTTACTCGGAATCGCCTCTACTTCGGGTTGTCGAACAAGACGCGGTGCTCTACGACGCTTACTAGTTCCTTCTTGCCTAGACATAGCTAATTAAAGTAAATAAAACACAACAAACACAACTCTATGCTCAAAAGACGGATTAGCTAACCCTAACTCGAAAAAAAAATTCAAATTTGAGTCTAAAACGCAAGAAAGACGGAGCAATTAGCAATGTAGGAGTGAATAATTACTAAATAACAAAGCTAGGAAGCAACAACAACAAATTAGAAGCACAAAATTGAAGAAGTAAGAAGCAAACCCTAGATTCACAATTTGGGCAAAAGGAGGGAGCAAGAACACCAATTTCTTCACAAATTGAACTCAAAACAAGTAAATTAATGATTGTTGATGCTAGATTGATGATGAATTGAAGATATGAATGAGTTTGCTTGAGGTATTTGAGAGAATAAGGGTGAGGGAAAGAATAACAAAGACGAAATAAGAAGATGAATGAGGAAAAAAATGGGGAAAACCTGATTAAAGAACCTCGGGCCGGTCTGAACCGCTTCGACTCGATCGAGCAAGTGACGATTGCTCGATCGAGCAACCTAGACTTTTCCGTTTGTTGAGTTCTTTAAAGTTGCTGGATATTGGTTGTGTCAAAAACTCGATCGAGCAGTTACTTGCTCGGTCGAGCAACCCATGATGTTTAGCTTTCCTCATTTTTCTCTTCTTTTCTCCTTTCTTTCTTTTCGTTTCTTCATTATTAAAGCGATTTCCGATTGTATTAGCTGTAATCACTCAATAAAATTGTTAGATCGCTCCCTCACCGCACTCCATAAAGCACAACTATATTAACTATCCAAACTAAATCTAATTAAACTATGACATTAATAACTAAGTTAATCGAAATAAAATTTACAAATGAATTACAAGTAAATGCCGGGTTGCCTCCCGGTTAGCGCTGGTTTATAGCGGTCCCGCACGACCGTGTTACCTCAAAGTCATGGGGATTTATCAAGAGTGAAAAGGTCTACGGCCTCTATCACCCCTATAAATGCTCCATCGTAGTAGATCTTCAAGCGTTGACCATTGACTTTGAAAATCTCACCCTTATCGGTTTGTAGTGAAACCGACCCAAACTTGTTTACCTCGGAAACTGTGAACGGTCCCGACCATCTGGACTTGAGTTTACGTGGAAACAAACGCAAACGGGAGTTAAATAATAATACTTTATCACCAAATTCCAGCTGCAGGATATGCTTGTCATGCCACTTCTTGGTCTTCTCCTTGTAAACCCGAGCACTATCATAGGCATGCAATCGAAACTCATCAAGCTCGTTCAACTGCATAAGTCGTTTCTCACCCGCCAGTGAGGGATCCATATTAAGCTCTTTTATGGCCCACATAGCCCTATGCTCAAGTTCTACCGGTAAATGGCACGCCTTGCCATAGACTAACCGATATGGAGAAGCACCGATTGGAGTCTTAAAAGCAGTTCGGTAAGCCCATAAAGTGTCATCAAGCTTACGACTCCAATCCTTCCTAGATTTACTCACGACTTTCTCAAGGATTGACTTAATCTCCCGATTAGAAACCTCTACCTGACCACTTGTCTGCGGATGATAACTTAACCCCCGACGATGTGTAACACCATATTTCTTCAATAAAGAATTAAGATGACGTTCATTGAAATGCTTTCCTCCATCGCTAATGAGAGCACGAGGAACCCCAAAATCGTGGGAAAATGATCTTCTGAAACAGTTTGATAACTGCTTTGGTATCACAAGTATGATTGGCTGTAACACCCCATGATATGTGAGGAAAGTTGTCCCACATGGGAAAAATAAGGAGCTTATGAGATCTTTATAAGAGATTCCACCCACCACTTAGTAACAAGGCCTTGTGCTTTTGGGCTTAAGTGAGGACAAATTAAGGCGCAAAAGGTGCACATCCCATCTTATTGGGGTTGTGTTACGACGCTGGCGGGTCGGGTTGTTATAAATGGTATCAGAGCAACCCTGCAACCGTGTGGTGAGTCTGGGGTCGGGAGTACCCGGGGCACCCACCTAGCGGAGGAGGATTCTGGGATTGGCTGTGGTTAACTCTAAGGCACAACGAGGACGTTGTGTTCTTTAAGTGGGGGAGTTTGTAACACCCCATGAGATGTGAGGAAAGTTGTCCCACATTGGAAAAATAAGGAGCTTATGAGATCTTTATAAGAGATTCCACCCACCACTTAGTAACAAGGCCTTGTGCTTTTGGGCTTAAGTGAGGACAAATTAAGGCCCAAAAAGGTGCACATCCCGTCTTATTGGGGTTGTGTTACGACGGTGGCGGGTCGGGTTGTTA
>JAIUZE010002458.1:0-23594 GCA_022085475.1 Heliosperma pusillum | reverse complement strand
TAGAAAAATAGGGTACTTTTCGGGTTGTTACAATCACCCCTCCTTTTAAAAAGTTTCGTCCTCGAAACTTAGAAGAAGGAAAGTAACATATCTGTAGGTCTATTTCAAAACTGTTAAAAATATATTTGTATTAAAAATACAGGGTCTTATCAATGGAACGGAAGGTTCTCGTCCGCGGTTAAGAACATCGACGTCCCAAGTCAAAGACTCAAAAGATACATTTTCGCATCAATAAATGAGAAAACTAGTTATCGAACGTCTCCAATAACGAGTCTCAACACTCCTTGACGTTAAATACTTGAAATCATAAAACATTTCCTAAAACTTTTAGTTCAAAAATTTTATAGTAAAGGTAATAACTCTACTATCTATGCTTAAAATTTCTAACTAAAACTTCTAACAATCTATCTATAGAGGATGATATTCAATAGAAAGAACGGAATATTCGAAAGAATAAATCGAATAGAAAGAAGTAAAGAAAGAAGGAAAGAAGAAAGAAAAAAAAAGGATGAACCCCAATACTATCTTCCCTCTATGAAAATTCTAATGTCGATTGTAACTCGACAATACTAACTGCAACAGAATCTAGTCCTCAAGAGAGTGCAATATATCCTCAACATTTTCAATCATCGGATTCCTACCAAAATATTTCATAAGCATGACACATCGAGTAGCAACTCCCAATTATTCAAATTTAATTAAAATCTTCTAAGATCCATCAAACTCTTATTGGAAACCACCATCCAAATATTTATAATTAGGGAAACAAAACCGCTAACAACCACAAAGTAAAGGACTTACTATGAAATCCTTTAATCCAATTTATTCCAAAAATTCATTATCCTAAATTATTAACAATGAACCTTCTCATCCTCAAAAGTTGAATCTCGAAACCTCAAAGAGATTAGTCACACCAATCTCGATTCACTTAACTTTTGCCAAACATAGGGCAATGTGACCGTAATCAATTTATTTATCTCTTCCAAACTCTCAATACATCCGTTTTCGCTTATGTCGATATTCCTCAAGTTGTGTCATCAAATCCTAATTCCACAAAGTATTTGTTCCCGTTAGGGTCCAACATTTAACGACAACTACAACTATTATTAAGTTTATTTCGATCCTCAAAAAGATATTGCAACTTCAAGCTTTCATATTTTAAAACCACTAGGATAGTTTCTTCCTAAACTTATTCTCCATTTTCTATAATCATTTTAAACACGAAACTAGCTCCATAGGACGGTTAGGTATCATATTCGAAACTCCTTCAAAACACCTCCACTAACCCTTACGATAGCTAAAAGAAACTACCTCTGAAGAGAGTAGGGATAAAAGATCATGATACTAGGAACATTAGGAAGCATTATTAAAGACTAAGATAAGAAGAAATTAAAAGACGAAGGCGAGAAAAGAAATGAGGTTGATTTAAGGAAGTGAAACTACCAGACACTATCTCCGGACGGTAAAGATATAGGAGTACTTTCTCCAGTTGAAGCTTTGAGAGATAATTTATCGGGTAATCTCCTCGAAATAAAGGATAAAGAAGCTCCCGTATCTAATAAAATTAAACACGGTATTTCTTAAATGTAAAACATACCAGTCATAACGTCTGGTTGAGCATCGGCCTTAGTGCGGCTCATTAGAATTCTACCCCTCGGTCTCCCAGAAGTATCTGGTGTAAAAGCTGTCTTCTTCTTTTCAGGACATATATTAGACTTATGTCCCGGTTTCCGACAAGCATAGCACACAATTGGCTTGTTGAAACAACCAATACCTGGATGCATAGGCAGCTTGCACCCAAAACAGATACGATCCTTAAGATCGTTGTTGCTCGGGAAGAATGGACGTTTACTCTTACCATCGGCATTAGAGGAAGAGGAAGCGAAACGTCTTTTGTCATGGAAATTTGACCTTGGATTGAAAGAGGAAAAAGGAGATGGACTCTTCATCCTTGCCCCATCACTAAAGGCCTTCATGGAGTCCTCGGCCCGAAGGGCATCATCATACAATTCTCCGAAAGATGTAGAGCTCCTCCTTACTTTGCTTTGGAGCAAAGCACTTAGCTTATTACGATAGTAAAAAACTCTATCTTCATCATCATTGATGAGTCCTGGCGCAAAACGAGCAAGCTGGTTGAATTGAGTAGTGAAGTCTTGGGTCCTCACATCACCTTGCTTGAAATCGATGAATTCTCTGAGTCTTTGCTGAGTGAGCTTCATGGGGCAAAATCGGTCCTCAACAAGAGACTTGAAACATTCCCACTCGAAATTGATTTCTAGAATAGCGGGGGGAGTGGAAATAGACCACCAGTAGTCTGCCTCCCTTACCAGGAATAACTGAGCAATCCTTACCTTGTCCTCTTCAAGGACTTGGTAATAGTCGAATTGGTTTTCCAACTCTTGAAACCATTCCGAGAGCTCAGTAGGGTCCGGCTCACCACCATAAGGCGTAATATTGCTTCTAGCAATTTGGCTAGCCACCCAAGCATAGCCTTCTTGGCAATTGTCTTCTCTATGAGGAGGAACTTGGTTGGCACTAACATCCATCTCTTCTATATGAGGTCCAACCATCTTCATAAGAAACAAAACAAATTAAGTTACTCCTAACAATTAGCATAAAACAAATAGACTACAACACAAATCCTAATCTACCCATCTTACCCTTCTATTCACAAGTTTATTATTTTATTAAGGTCAAGTATTTATGCAAGGGTACACAAACGTGCGTCGGGAGCAAAATAGCTCTGATACCAACTGTGACACCCTCAAATTTGCGGAAAGAAAAAAAATTAATTTAACTAAATAAAAGATGAGAATACATAACAAAGGTGTCTTAAATAAAAAGGTTCATAACAAAAAGGAAATAATATTATACAAAAGAAATATCCAAACCGGGAGACATATCTCCCGTATAAATACGGAAATAAAAGAGTGTATAATATAATACAATCCTAAGAACCGAATATAGGTCCAAGGTAATACTTCACTCGCTAGCTCGTCAATGTACCCAAGTATGCATCACAAACCTGCCAACCGCATTAAAATATAAACACGGAAGCCACAGTCAGTGGGGAGTAACTCCGAGTTCTCCCAGCCACGAAATGTCGAGTTTAATAAAACATGAATAACATAAAAGCAATGTCTATGGAAAATACAAAACCTTAACATATATGATATGCTTTTCATGTTATGAAACAATTAACTAACATATAACCTATCATATGACGGCCAGCTATCTCATGCAATTATCATGTGAATCAGTTAACAACCGGTAATCCAAACTCTTCAACCTTAGCCGGCTTGCATCTCTCTTCTAAAACTCATAGAATCATACAAACATAAAAGACCAATCCGTCTACAAACAGGCATAAGTTCTTAGGACAGTCAATAGTCGACTTCTGTAACTCGAGTCTATACCACAAGGTAGGAAAACATCCTAGCCCTATACTGATCAGACCTAGCGACAACAGCTAACCCATTCCCTGTCTCATTACATAACCGTACATGAGAAACTCTGCTAGGCGACCCCCTAAGCAGAGATGGCTAGTACTTAAGCTGGCTCCCTTCCCCAAAGTGGAAACTCTTAGGATGCCCTGCCCCCGGCTTGGTATCAAAAGGCCCAAGCCAGTGACACAAAAGCTATCAAGCAGTGAACATATACTCGTTAAAGTTGGTAAGGCCTATCAATGTCATGGTCCCAGATACTCATTTAGAATTAGAATGGTCAAGACGCCATATACTCATAATTCTCTATGGGTACTTAGTCAACACGACATATTCATAACCAATCAACAGTCACGGGAAACTTCCTATCATGTGACAAATTGCATATAAATCATATTCAAATATCATCTCGCCTCATATCTACTAAGGCTAATTCATTAATTAAATACAACCTTACTTGAAGACAAATCCCCGACCCGAGTCCCGCGACGGGTCATCAGTCAAAACGGGGCTGACTAGATCTTAGTTTGACCAAACCCGTTTGGTCAAACCGGCTAGAAACAGAGTCTTTACCATATAGACTTGAACATAAAATCATCATATTCAATACATGTTTATTTTATTAAAACTTCTAACATGTGAATTATTAAATATTACGAAAACCCGCATGACTTAAAGTATATCGAATTAAACTATAATCTCGTATTATAATTTCTAACATGTGAGGAATTGTAATATTATGAAAAATACTTTTAATTAAATAATTTACTTATTAAAATTTCCCACTTGCTAAATATTACAAAACACGATAATTTAACACTAAACTCAAAAACCGTCACAAGTCCAACAAGGTGACTCATGGGCTGATTTGGGCCGGACCTAACACGGGCCTGGACTGGGCCCACGGGCTGTTTTGGGCTGTTTTGGACTGTTTTGATTGACTTTACTAAAAACCGTTTCCTAATATTTCCCGCATGCTTAACATATTTAAAACCCGTCAAAACAACAACAAAACAACAACAAAACAATCAAGTATCGACCCAACCCACTAGCCCACTCACGGACCAGCCCAGACCGGACCTGGACCGGGCCTGAACCGGCCTGAACCGGCCTGGTTTGGGTCGGTTTTGCCAGCCACTTTACACGGCCACCCTAACAACAACACCTAATTTATTTCTAACATGTGCTAAAAATCAAACATCCATTTTAACAACCAATTCAACCATCATTCATACAAAATCATGGTTATAAATAAATCATACAATATGTCAAGAACACTAACATGATAAAAATTCCATACAACATAAAAATCATTACTACTTATCATGATACTACCAAAAACCATAAATCATAATACATGAACAAAAACAAAAGATGAACCAAAAACAAAAGAAACAAAGGCTATGTAACATTAATTCGTCGAGTAACTCGGAATCGTTACCTTAGCTAGCAAGATCAATTAGCACCAAAATAAGAAGTATAAAATAAGAAACCCGTCTACTAATCTTCACCAAAATATACGAGTCTCCAAACTCGTCTTCAAAATCTTCCCCTATAAGAAATGACAAGAAAAACATTATTAGAACTTAAACTTGATTTTCCATAATTACATGTTGAAAACGATTTTGCCGGAATTGAAAATAAACCGTACTAGAAGATGGAGAGCGAGGAGGAGATTCTAGAAATATAAGTTAGGACGGATTTAATTAAGAAATGAAGGTTTTATGATGATTTTGCTCAAGAACGACGAAGAACGGATGAAGAACGACGAAGAACGAATGAAGAACGATGAAGAACGATTAATTAGATCTTAATTTGATTTGTTGTAAAATGAAAAGTTGTTAGTGAGTAAAGTGGGGTGTGTGAGCCGTGTAGTTATAGAAGAAATAATGAGTCGGGTTTTGAAATTGTTGTTAAGGAATTGACTCGGGTTTTATTATTATAATAAGATAATTAATTAAATATTAAGTTAATTAAATTAAATATCTAGATATTATGTTATATTAATGAAAAGAAATGAAAATATCAAGCCCTATGAGAGGAAGGAGAGCCGTGTGATATGGTGCTTGTCGGGTCTGTTTTGTAAACGGTTTTGCGTAATTTTCGTTGACGGATCGATAAAGTAATAAATATCTTAGATATTATTATTAGTGTAATCATATTAATTCAAAATATCTAAAGTGAGTGGAAAAAGGTGACATGGGCGTGTGACTCATGCCAAAGTCGGGTTTCGGGTTTGTTTCGGGATTTACGATGACTCGGAAATAGTTAAATGATGCTCGGGTTTAAACCGTAAAACCTTAATATAAATTCCGAATAAATTCAAAATAATTTTATTAAATTATCATAAATTCTAATAAATCTAAATAAAAATAAATCAAAAATATTATTTTTTAAATAAAATTTCGGTCTTCAAACTTATAAGGCGAGTCGGGAAAAAGTCAACGAAAGTCAAAGTCGACTTAAAAGTCGAGAAAAGTCAAAGATGACTTAAAAGTCAAGAAAGTTTATGACGACTTAAAAGTCAAGAAAAGTCAATGACGACTTTAAAAAGTCAAGAAAAGTCAAAGACGACTTAAAAGTCAAGAAAAGTCAAAGATGACAAAAAAACGGGATTTTCATGAAATCTCTCAGAAATTCCAAATACGAACTCGGAATTTTAAAATACGACTCGAAACAATAAATTCTATTTTAAAAACTTAACCTTGCTGGAAAGTATCCTTAAGAAATTTTACTAGAAAAATTGGGTACTTTTCTGGTTGTTACAACCAGAATAACACGTGCTAATTTTTTTAAAAAAATAAAAAAACATTCGAATAACAATGGAATAACACGTGATAACAAAAAAAAATTAACATATGAATAACACAAGAGTAACACATGAGTACCACAAGAGTAACACATGAGTACCACTAGAAGAATAACATAAGACTAACCGACACTAACACAAGAGTAACATGGAAGTAACACATAAAGTAACAAAAAAAGTAACAAAAAAAAAATACATAAGAGTAACACTGGAATAACACATGGTATTAATAAAATAATATTAGAGTAACATATATTAAAAAAAAAAAAAAAATTCATAAGAGTAACACTGGAATAACATATCGTAACAAAAAAAAAGTAAAAAAAAATAAGAATAACACGTATTAACAAAAAAAAAGTAAAAAAAAACATAAGAGTAACACTGGAATAACATGTCATAACAAAAAAAATGAAAAAATTATAAGAATAACGCTGAAAAAACATGTGCTGACAATTTTATTTTTTCGAAAAAAACATAAGGGTAACGGTGAAATAACACGTCGTAACAAAAAAAAGCAGTCCACTACAAAATAACACTACAATAACACATTGTTAGCACCAACTCACCGTAAGAACCCAACTCACGAGATCTCACCTCTATATATATACATATATATATAGAATTAGGATCCGGTGAGAACCACTAAGATAATGAGAACCGTGAGAACTCCGCCTTACAAAATTTATTTTTAAAAATTAAGGATATTTTTGGGTTCGGCGTAGAATTTTATGGCTAGATAACATACATCTTGGTCGAAAAAATATAAGTTACTGACGGAAATTGAGGTGAAATACGATTTATTAATTTTCATGCACCTAGTAGTCCGTTTCATGTATCTAACAATTTTCATGCACTTGGTGCTTATTTTAATGCATCTAGAGCCCGTTATTTTCATGCACCTAGTAACTGTTTTCATGCATGTAGGAATTTCCGTGCACCTAGTGCTCGTTTTCACGCATTTAGAGTAATTTTAGTGTACAAATTGAATTTATGTACATTAAGTACATATTTTTTTAATATAATCATTATGTTTTGTTTAATTACTGCAAGTATTTTGCTTGAATAAACTAAACTAATGGTAAAAGATCTAACAAAACTTTCGAAACAAGTTTTGGTGGAGATTTAATGAGGGTTCTCACGGTTCTCATTATGTTAGTGGTTCTCACCGGATCCTGACCCTATATATATATATATATATATATATATATAGAGTCAAGATCCGGTGCAAACGATCATTCGGTGCAAAAAGTGGAAACGAACTAGCTATAGAAATCGTCACGCATACAATGAACCCAAAATTAAAACCCAAACTATCTTTTCCACTCCCTCATCCCTGACATTTAATAAAATGCTTTTCCTTCACCATGGTTCACCATTATTACCATCACCATCACCAGACTCTCTAACTACCACCACACAAATTTCCCAACCAGCCACCGCCACCACCAAACGCCGAAAATTACCACCTCAACCAGACACCCCAACCACCACTCCCTGCCTTCCCGATCAATACTGACAAAGCACTAATGAACATCCCGAGGTCGTCACAATCATACAGACGCCTTCCGGCCACCATTACAGCAACACTAACTTTATTTTTTGCGTCTTTCTTGCCACCAACCACTTTTCTGTCGCCATTAATCATACAGCCCGTCTTCAAAAGCAATGATATTAATCCAGTTCTATTAATCAGACAGCGACGACCACGGACGATGAAAATCAGACGCCGGGAAAGAGTTGTACTGTGGTGGTCCTCAGTTGCACCTGAGGACGGCGGAGACGGAAGAAAGAGTAGCAACGAGGCCAAGGTGGCAGGCGTGGCTAAGCGAAATCATTGAATCCTATGTTATATATAGATGTATCTCAAGCCAATTTTAATGTACCTATTAATTAATTTTTTGTATCTATGTTAAGGTACATTAAAATAGTGGCTAGATACATGAAAAATTAGAGTAGATACATCGAAATAGTAGCTAGATACATGAAACATTAGAGTAGATACATTGAAATAGTGGTGGTTTTATTTTATTCCCATTTTTCCGCCATTGTTATTAACCTTCAAGCTTCCCTTAGATAATGGAAATGGAAAATGAGTATATTGATGACGAAATTACTAATGATGAAAGGAGAACAACTGACAGATTGTTGGTGCGACCAATCGACTCAGATCTACTACCTCATTGGCGTTACTGTGGTTAACGGAACTCGCTGGAATCGTCCGAGTGGTTATGTGTGTGGTGTTGATGGTCGTTGAGGTGGAGGTGATTTAATGTGGTGGTTGTGTCTCTGGTGGTGTCGATGATGGTGATGGTTGGTTAATGTTAGGGGGGAGAGGAATGACAGGGAGTATTGGTTTGGGTTGTATAAGCCGTGGACGTGTGGTTTGTATGAATGTATATATAGGTCGTTTCCACTTTTTCCATCGAGTGGCCGTTTCCACCGGATCCTAAATCTATATATATATATATATATATATATATATATATATATATATATATATATATATATATATAAAAGAGGGAATATATATTAATTGTTTTTGTTGAAAATATATTATATTGAAAGATAGGTCATAATAAACACAAATATTTTAATTTTATGTTCCGAATTTTCATACTTTTTAACATATATATTGTTAAAGTTCTGAAATGTCAAATGAGAAGATCTTTATGTAGCTATCTGCATCTACATCTACATCTACACTTCTACACTTCTTTAAGTAAACCACAACCCAAACTATTGTAGCCTGAACAATAACCCTTATTTACCATATTCCCAAAGTAACCACATTTATATTAGTTGTGAAATCCAAGAGAGGTCGTAATAATGACATGAGTTTAAAATCCATTAACATAAAAGAAATATACTCGTGACCCGAGTTCTAAATCAGCATCAAAGCAATTAGTCATTCATTACTCACTTGCATAAGCGCATGGCTCACCACCTGATTTATGAAATTGACAGCTGAAATATGCAGCCTTACAAATCTAAAAACATTTCGGAGAATCTATAGTTTTATAAGAGTTAAGTTAGACAACGGGTGTTTCTAAGTAATAAACAAGCATTAAACATCTAACTTCTAAAATGACTCTTGCAAGATCGTCTTAATACATCTAACATGAGATCCTGACTCCTAATTTCTCCCAAACTAATAAACAAGGTAAAGATAACTAACTACTCTTATGTTTTAGTCATCTCCCTATTTTAAAAGGTAAGCTACGTGAGATATAATCAATGTAAAGTTCGACCTTATTCTTAATATCCTTCGCAGAATCAGTTACGTATATGGCATTATTGCATAATTACGACCACTGGTAGACATTTATTATTTCTTAAAGCAGTTTACAGTGGACTAATGTTATACTTACCTAGACTTGTTTATATCCGGCAATAATTGACAGAATGCTGATGCATGGTTGAGTTATGTGATAAGATTTTCTGAATTAATTTGTTTATCAAGGTTTTTTTCCAATTGATAGTACCTCATTGATTCTTAAAGTTGTAGACGACCATTGATAGTTGGGGGTGAATGCACGATTTATGAGGTTTATTGCTGGCGGCATCGGAAGGAAGGACATGAGTTGAAGCGATGAGGTGAGGTCCACCAGAAACTACTGAGAATTCAGTTTTGAGAGAGGCATATTTCATGATGGATGAAGTTGATCCTACTCTCCAGAAAGCTATTGTTTCTTGCCTGAAATACTCCAAACTTCAAACCTGTAGTAAGAGGGACGCCATTTCGCACTTTACAATTTTTAAGAGTATTCACCCAGAAAAAGGTCTTATTGATATAAAGTAGAAACATATAATTGGTAACTTAATTGGCGATTGTATTCACGTACAGTTAGATAACATGAAAGAAATGCTCGGAACAATTAGTCCACAAGCAGAACTATATACACATGTAATGTCAGAGGACACCACTTTAGCTGGCATTGTTTTTTAGAGGATCATGTTCATCCCGAATAAAGGTCAGGTTTGGTATTTTCTTATTAGTTTTATACTTAGGGCTATTCTTTAACACCCGTAGCTAAATCATTCAGTCGATGGAGTAAAGTTAGTTATAGAAATTGAAGTACATTGTAAAACCCAGTGTCTAAAGGATAAGACTGTCCAATTTATCCACCTCCTAATTCCATTCATACTTTTTTTTTGAAAATATACTCCTGAAGATCAAATGGTTTGATTGAGGGTGATCACAGTAAGGGAAGAAAGAGGCGTCTAAAATTTCCATATATTTTTTTTTGTTTGAGTGAGACAAAGCGGCGGTAGGATATGATGTGACGGTTTTATACCATCTTTACCAACCCAATTCTTAGCTACTTTAGCTTTGATATATTCTATTTAAAGTTATTTTAGCTCATCGCATTAATGCATTTTGGTAGTAGCTGCATTGATTGTTTCGATGTGTTTCTACGCAATTTTAGTTTAATGTGTAGGTGTCATGTTCGAGAATCGCATTCCGAGTTTAGGAAGTGACTTGGACATTTTTACACTTATGTCTTGGAATAAATTCATGCCAAATAATGGGTTAGTAAGAGTTAAAAGATTGTGGATTAAAAACAAGTCAAGGCCCAAAGATGAAGGTCAAAGCGCGGAAGCAAGTGAAGAAGACGATGCGTTGCACAAGAAAGCCGCTAGGCGCGGCAAAAAGCTGCTAGGCACGGCAAATATGGTTGTTCCACTAGCCGCGGGGCGCGGCTCAGCATTGGATTCCGACAACTCTTTTAATTCTTCTTTAATTCAGCAATTATGCTCACATTTTATGAGGCTTTAATAGGTTTTATGAAGATGCTCTTTGAAGACCTATATAAGAAGATGGTATTGATTAAATTAGACACACTTCATCCACCTTTAAATCATTAGAAACATCAAAAACAAGTTCTAGTTTGTTTACTTTTTGTATGGAAGGCTAACTTACTCATCTTGGATCAAGCAATTGAAGAAATGAACTAGTGTTTTGTAAGACTCTTTTATTCTTTGTTATTATCTTGAATATTGATTTATATTCTCAATTCATTCTTAAGATTATTGATAGTTCTTACTAGTTTGATCACCTAGTTTGTCTTATCTCTAATCTATTGCTAGTTTAGGAATTTGAATCTTTTGTTCACTTGCCTAGACATTGGTAGCAACTATAGTTCATCAATTTGTATGCTTTTCATCGTTGTTGGATTGTAGGAGAATATTTATCATATGAATTAAAGTGTAGAACCGCTTGTGTATGCATTTGTTCATCTTTATTGACTTCTCTAGTTATAACTTATGGTATGATTGAATTTAGATACGCTTGGACTAGATTGTCATTGCCATAAGGGTTGTTTATGTGCGCTTTTCGCAGTGAATGACTAAAAAGTAAGAAGAAGTAGAAACTTATGTTTTCACAATAAAGTATTTAAGAGTAATTAGAGTCTAAAAAAAGTCAATGATAAAACCTAACTCATTTGTGGGTTTGTACTTAGATTCATAAGTACAAATACAAATTGGTTCCCTTAGAACTAGTTGCATAAACTCACAATAAACAAACACCTTCCTTGTGGGATCGGCCCCTACTTCCCTTGCTATTGTTAGAGTTAGTAGTGGATAAAAATTATAATTTGGAGACTCACGACAAGTCTAGCCAGGATAGTAGATAATGAAAATTATCAGGGCAACAAGACTTAAAGGGGGGAGGGGGTCGACTTGTGAGTTGCTTATTATGGGCCAATTGGGTGAATATCACCTTTTTGGGTGAATGTGTTTTTCTATAGATCTCTATTAAGACAAATATAAAAAATAAAATGGGTCAAGTAATGCACCACTTGTGAGAATGAGACAAATATTTTTTTTTCTATGCATAATGCGGTTATGCCATTGTCTTATTCATCTCAAATGGGCATGCTTAACCCGTTTTAAACTTTAAACGGATATCTCCCTCTGAAACGAGAATTTGTTTGTGTTTATTGGGGTAAAAGTTTAAAATAAAATTTAATTTAACGACATTATCCATTTTACGGGTTAAATTTTATACCATTTGTGTATCTAAGATAAATATTTTGCTTTTTTTTCCAATGCGTTTTCAAAACCGCAATTGATATGTATTTGACCGGTTCAATCTAAAGAACTGTTTATTTAAATTGCATAGGTTGATATTGTATTTATATGGGATGAGGATAGTTTTCGTTGTATTTATCAATAGTAGTCATCAATCATCATATATATTCTTTACATTTGCTTTTGATACGAACTTTTAGGACTTTACATTCATGTGACTTACTTTGTGTTAACTATACATATGGCCCCACAAAGGACACTTAAAAATTCAGTTAAATTTATCGGAAAAAAATGTAAAGAATTTGTTTAATGAGAGAGTATGTTATATGTACTAAATGAAAAAATGTTAAAATTGTTATTTTAAACGTGCACGGGTCGAAATTTTTATTTTGTCCATGCATAGCTTCTGCCAACTTGCACAAGTTGGAGTAAATAAAAAATAGTTATTCAAAGTTGTTAAATTTTACTAATATTGTCTTATTTTTCATACGAATAATATTGTCTAATATATAAGTCGAGTTTGTATGAGACCGGCCTAGTAACAAAATAAAGTAGAAACTCAAATTTGGCTAAGCAAGATGACAAATAGGGCCATTATGCATCATTTATGCTAACTGCAAATGAAACTTAAGATTTAAATGTAAAAATTTAAATATGACTTTAATTTAAAACTGCTTAATAAAAAGTAAAGATATTTTATTATTTCACTTCTAAAGATAATTAATCAATATAAACATCATCTTAAATCATGTTATTACTTTTTTATATAATAACAAACTTCAAACAGTATATCCCTGCAATTTACACGGATTTAAGACTAGTGGGCTAATCAAAAGCAAGCCATCTACTCTTGGGCTCTTGGTAAGTTATGTGGTAGTTTATTCTTAAAAGGGTTAGTTTCGTTTTTCTCATGCCTCTTTTAGTGTGTTGGGCTCTTCTGTTTTTGACCCGACTCATGCTATAATAAGCCTATAATTCTTAAGACAGTTTTATAGGATAGTTGTTGATTATGATTAGTTAAAGAGATTTTCTTAAAAAAAATACTCATTACTGTCAGTGTTTGAGCTAAATTGTTGTCAGTGTTTGAGCTAAAGCTTTATTTAGCTCAAACATATAATTACACCGCACAGTATAATGGTCGATTTGGCCAAATACCTCACCTTTGCGATGTTATAACCAAAGCCACAAAAGATAACACTCTCAGGGGCATGAAAGACGTCATGTTGTTTACTCAATCTGAGTCATGCATCCAAATCAATCGGATGTATCCTGGACTGCCTTTTTCAGTGTTGGCCCCAATTTCTCAACAAGCCTGGAATTGGCATATATGAATCCTTACTTACTTACTTGACATAAATGGACTACTTACATTTTACATGTAGCATTTTATGACCATTTCAATAAACATTAACTCGGGTATAAAATGTGTCATTTGTACTTTTTACGTTGCATTAAGAAGTTAACAGGTGAACATTATTTTATAGTGATTTATTTTGCCCAATTATTTAATTTTAATACTGTTTATGGCAGGCCTGTAGTGAGATCGTACCCCATCATGGTTGTGGGGACTTCACAATGTCCGAGCCGAGACCGTTCAATCTATCAGAACTCATGGACTCTTGTGTGTATACACACGGTATGAGGTGTATCCTCGTCCCAATTTGATATCCACAAACTATGGTGAACATGAAACATTTAATTTTTTACTACAATATATCGTTTTAACTTTTCGTAACTTATCCCCTATCTACTAAAATAATAAAGGGATCTATTAATTTTCCCGCCTAAAAACTAAACCTTACAATTGGGCCTTATTTATTTAATCTATTATGTAGTATAATTCTTGGGTAAAATTATTAGACCTAACATACAGATCTGCTTGAGATCTAGTGCGAGGATATTTTTTGGGTCGCTAATAAAAAGAAATAAAAAGAAATAAAAAAGAAATAAAAAAACGAAGATAACTAAAAATAATAACAAAAGCCGTGACAATATACTAATTAACGTAACTATAATTGTGACACGATACTAATAAACCGTATCAAAATTTTAGTCATTTGTGGTAAATGTAAATATCATAAGACAATATATAAATAACATGAATATATTGTGGAATATATTGTATAAATATTGAGGCAATATATTGTGACAATTTACATACAAATATTGGAATTTTTTTTCATATTGGGGACTTTCTGTCCTCGAGGCCTAGTGCGACAGGACTTGTTGCACTAGGCCAGATCTAGCCTTGATTCTAGTACAAGTACAAATTGACTACTTATATTGCTAGACCATGGTTTTTTCGACTAAAAGATCATATTTTCAAGGTTAGAATCAGAATTATTATATCAGGGAGCGTGATATAACAAGTCTCTATAAAATTTCAAAGTTTATGAATTATTTCATTATGAGCAAAATTAGCAACCCCAACGTACTTTTTTTTTCCAAATCGGATTCATGTGTATATAGGGAAGATTAAGTATGTGTAGAGGGAGTAGTTTATTTTACTTGATGGATTTTCAGGTGAAAAAATGTCTTACATTAGCGTTAACAAAAAAACAGGGAGAAGGATGCAAGGCGAGGATAAAGAGGCAAAATGGAAAAGGAAGAGTGAGAATTAAGAGGAGAAAAAGTGTGTGGAGGAAAATAGGAGGTAGATGTATATAGTGAGGGGAGGAGGAGGTTGCGGTTGCGGTGGGCAAGGTAAAAGGGAAGGAGGAAGAAAATGAGAAAAGAGATAAGGGACTACTCTTCTTCTTGAAAAAAAACAACAGCCTAAATTACTGTAGCCAGAACAGTAACCCTTATTTACCATATTCCCAAACTGCCCTTATCTCTATTTGGCATTTGGACATAATTTACTTGATGCTTCAGTCAATACAGTAAACCCAACTCATCCTCTGCTTTTTCCGTCTTCTCTTCAGTTTCCGCTTCATCCCTCATTGTCGCTCTTTCCTTCTCCTACATCCATTTTCCCTTTACTGATTTTCCAATTCCTACCACTCATTCTCTATTTCAGCTCTAAACTACTCTATTAATTCCTCCCTCTTACTTAATTTACATCTATTTCTATTTGAAACAATCTTAAAAGAAATCACCCAACAAAATTAAATTATTTTGTTAATTTGATTCTTGTATTTTGTTATGTGCTATTACATTTGTTGTTGTTGAAGATGATGGGGACCGATTCCTTCGACGCCAGAGTTAGTCATAAACAATATGCTTTAGGTTTACAATTTAACTGATCATGTCACTCACTTATCTTCAAGAAATTCTTCTCCGTCACTCCACCACTCCATATCTTCGTTGACTTTTTCTCCGTCTCTATTTGTTTGTTCCTTGTAAATTGTAACCGTAATTCGATTAGATTCTTTGATTATAATGCTAAGATTTGGGATTGTTGAGGTTTTGCATGCAGGTATTTTAAGGACGACAACATTCAACCCGAGTAATTAAGGTAATTTCTTTTCAATTTTATTTCATTTTATTAAGAGTGATACTTGGTGCATTGTGTCATTATTTTCTTTTTAAGTGTGCTCGATATTGATTTCTGATTCAGAGTTAGCTAATACAATGGCTAGGAATATGAGGACGATACGTTAGACGAGTAGCGTTTTTTTTAGTTTGCTTGGCTGTGTTTTTTGACAGTTTTGGGTGTCAACTGTGAATAATTGAGAAATAGAGACAACAAATCCTAAGCTAAATGGTCAAGAATTTAGTTCAATGCATTTTGTATCTAAGACTATCAAGCTTCCACATATGGAATTATGGATGGGTGTATTGGTCTTTGCGATACTACATTAACCTGCCTACTCAAGGTAGGTTCATGATACCGGCTTTAACCAATATCTCTCACATTTTACATTACTTACAAAATTTATAAAAGATATAAACGGTCATATTTGAGTATTTATATATCAAGCCAAAATTTAAACTGCATCTCTACTTAGTGAAAATATAAACGGTCATATTTGACATTTTTGGAAACAAGTACCTCAATAGCGGAATGGTACGGAAGATCGATGTGCCGACGTTCTGTCCACGAAACCTGAAACTGATGGCTACTAGAGTCACCGAAGGTAGTTCATACCCCAAATTCCAAAAGCTTAAAAAATGGTGACTTTGTTGTGATTGCATGTTACTGCTTTGTGTAGTTGTGATGTGTGTCTAATTCACACAGAATTATCTCAATTTAATGGAACCAAAATAGCAGTTACAAGGAGGTGAATAATGGGAAAATAATGATCATTAAAACTGATTTAATAGGTCACTATCTCACCTTAATTCAGTCAGAATAGGGATCGTTGAGATACCTTGTAACAACCACATTAAAGTGGTCTTTCAAATTACAATACTCCCATTCGGCCACACAACCGAGTTAATCCTCCTACTTGTTCACACAGCCAAGCTTAACACAATACATCGTTACAAAACTATCAATCACATCTCATACAGGAAGATAGGGTGTGCGACCAATATGTAACAAGTAGTGTTATATTAAGTCACCATTAAAACTAACACAAAACTTTCATAATAACGATTCCCCAGATTATTCAAACAACACCGCGTCATACACTATCCCTTTATGCTATAACATGTTACGTAGCTATATCCACAATATAACCGCCGGCCGGGCTTAACATGGTGTAGTTGCATTAACCATTCCTTAGACAATAATGAAAATCTATCTAAACTTGACTGCTTTCCTAACATGACCCGTTGAACCAACAACTTTATGATTCTCCGAAATCATGCTAAAGGAGCAACATCAAATCTCAATTTCATCTCACAGCTCCAAGTCAAAAGGGCTTCGTACCAAAATAGGACATTCACGTCCAAAGGGCTCACACAGCAACAAATTAGAGAATTACCTGTTACTCCTTACGGTCGACAAAACACACATAGTATGATATATGTGTCACAACATAGCTCCAACTACGGTGGGAATGCCACTCTTCTATATCGTACAAATCAAAAGTCTAGATACTACACAAGTATCTAACCCGAGTTGCCTGATTGACATACTTAATGCTCAATAATCCTACACTCAAAATTCGATTTCTAAAGCTTCAGTATGAGAGACATGTATCTCATACTCGACTCTTTTCGAGTCTCATCTCAGACACTGTGACAACCCTCGCGAATGCGGAAATATAAAACATACAAGCATGTGAAATAATATGCGGAAATACGGTATTTTAAAAACCTTTAAACATGCAAGATATATAACACGAGGTGTGTCAAAATATTACAACTAAATACGGAAAATACAACAAAGAGACGGGGTCTCTTAAAATGTTAGCAAAGAACAAGTGTTTAGCAAAATTAGCTAATATTGTCTAGAGGTGAAAACTTCCAGGGACAACGCCCGCTAGCTCACACCCGAACCCCAAAACATCATATCCAAAAAGGCATCCAAACAAGCAACCTGTTCATTCATGAAAAACATGAACGCCACAGTCAGTGGGGAGTAACTCCGGGTTCTCCCAGCCATATCACATTAAACGTACATATAAGGAAATACAACAGTAAAGCATGCATATATATACATACATGTGAGTTGCGATAAGAATAGATAGGCAATTCTATAGATAATGATAAGAACATAAGAGGCACCAATCCGAATCCATCATGATATCAAAAGACTCGGGAAGACCTCTTAGGCAACCGAATACGCTCACTAGGGCTTACGCTCACCGTTAGCGGTATAAGTTTGATAAGATTGAGACTCGACAAACAAACCAAGCCAAGTCATTCAATGATCAATCATATAATCATTCATGTAATCATCCATCCAAACACAACGACACAATGACGACATCTCTCACGGTAAATGAAACGCACTAGCATCGTGTACAATAGCAAGACAAGCCAATGGAAGCTCACGGAATAAGACGTTTTCCGGAACCGTATACGATAAGACGTTTCGTATACTCATGACCTAGACAAAACAAGTTCACAGGATAAGACGTTTCCTGGAATCATGTACGATAAGACATTTCGTACACACAAGACTCTAATCCTCTCGGTAGGACGACGATAATAATACGGTCCTAGTCTAAACCTGGCCAGACTCTCGGGATAAGACGTTTCCCGATTCGACATGTGGTAAGACGTTCCACATCCAAGACTCGGTAAATCATAGACGCCGAGTACCCCAAATTCGGTCAACCTTCACGAAAGAGGCGGAAAGAGATCTATAGTCAAAAGTCAAGCTAGTACGCTACATGCAATAACACCACCTCGCAAGTATACAACATTTGACGGTCGGGTCGACCAACGCATTGCGTTCGCCTCCTAACAAAGTCGTCATATCCCCACTAAACATGCATACGAGCATCAAGGATACACCCCATCGCTCCGACATTCCAGTCTAACGAGTATAAGGTGTAGCCGGGAAATGAGAGTTCATAGCACAAAATCATTAGTGCTCAATTCATAACATATGTAAAACCGACTCAAAAGAGGGATATATTGAAAACCGCCACGAAACATGTGATACAAGCGAATAAAATATCATATATCCAAAACATGAATATTATAAGTCATTACGTAAAATTATACGATAAACGGATCATGCGAACTATTATAAATTACGAGTTTTAGAAGTTAAAGGAAAAGATCACAGCCGTGTTCCAGGCCGGGCAGGAGAGAGGCGGCCGGTGGGCCGGCTCAGAACACAAGGCAAAACCAAAAATCACCAAAAACAGAGAAATGTGGTCTGGGCCGGTCGACCGGCACAGAGCCCCTCTTCATACAAAATCCAAAATTTCCAAAGGTGTTACTGATGTGTTCCCAGCCGGTTGGCAGACCGGCAGCCGGTCGACCGGCCAGGAACCCCATTTCATCCGTGAGCTTCCTTTACATGTTCAATCCATTTCAATTCTCATAAATCAATTCTAATAATTATCAACAATCAATATACATCATCAACAATCATCATATAACATCATCCATTAATCATAGCATGATTTCTAATCTTCCTAATCGTATTCTAAATACGATTTCTAGCATATAAACATGTAAAACACGTAAATGATACCGAGTAACCCTTCACCGTTACCTTTTAGCGACTTCACTAAACGTCAAGCTCCTCTTCAATAAGGTAATAGTCTTTATCGGGATCTTGGAGGTCACCACCTACAAATAGATCGTAAAAAGATGAATAAAGTTCATCTTGAGAAAGACGGAAAGATTGAAAAGCGAGAAAGACGATAATTTTATTATCAATACGGATAGAGGAAGGCAAGGGGAGAAGAATGAGACGAACTTACGTGAATTCTATCAAGTAACGAAGAAGTTACGATGATTCAAAGATCGAAAAATGGATGGAAACAAGGGTTTGGGATTTCTTATGAAGGAAGAAAAGTGTTGTTTGATTTTGAGTAGGAAAAATAGGTTAAGGAGTATGAGTATAAGTAAGGAAAAAGTCAACCAAAAGTCAAAGACGGTTCCAAAGTCAAGGAAAGTCAAACTCGACTCAAAAGTCAAGAAAAGTCAAACTCGACTCAAAAGTCAAGGAAAGTCAAACTCGCCTTAAGACGGGATTTTCGTGGAATCTCGCAGAAATTCCAAATACGAACTCGGAATTTCTAAATTCGACTCGAAACATAAAAAGCTAATTTAAAACTTAAATTTGCTGAAAAGATTTCGTAAAATATTTCTACTAGAAAAATAGGGTACATTTCCGGGTGTTACAGACACACTAAGGCGACTATGTCACGAGTCAATAAACTAATTATACTACATATGTATAAGTTAATCATCCATACACACACTTAGGGCTAACATGACTTAGTCTCATCTTGCATGCTCCACTAGCATCAAGGCGATTACCTGTGTGACTAGGCATCATATAGCTTGGTGACATCTCTTACGTTCCTTAACATCCAAAAAATGCTTATGAACATTTCATAGAAGAAAAACAAATTTATTCCATAATGCTCAATACAAGTCCATTATCCAATACATGTCAAAAACGTAAAACAAGATTACAAGCATAAACTAAAACCTTTGCAAAACTAAGCTCCTCACATGAGCTCGGAACACATCTCTAGCAATAAGTTTAGTTAACGGATCAACTATCATCTTATTAGTCGATATATACTTAATGGCTATCTCTTTATTCTTTATGGCGTCTCGTACAAAATGTTAACGCCTCATAATATGCTTCGTCTTTCTATGAAGTTTTGGATCTTGGGCAAATTGGATATCAGTAGTATTGTCACAAAATATTTCAACAGGTTCATCAACATTAAGAGTAAGTTTCAGATCCTGGAGAAAACACCTTAGCCACATCGCCTTTTGAACGGCAAGGCTAGTAGCGACATACTCTGCTTCCATAGTCGAGAAAGCAATGGAGTCTTGCTTCTAACTGCACCAGGATATTGCACCTCCATCAATGATAAAAGCGTATCCTGAGGTCGATTTAGACTCATCTAAATAACCGCCGCAATCAGCATCCGAATATCCCTTCAACCTTAAGTCCCCACCTTGAAAACAAAGGACTAGATCACTTGTACCACAAAGACAACGCATGATACTCTGTACTCCTTGCCAGTGCGCAGGTCCTGGGTTGCTTTGGAAATGACTTACTAATGCAAGCCAACCGCATAGCAAATGTCTGGCCTTGTACACAACATGGCATACATTAAACTACCAATCGCACTAGCATATGGAACATTGCTCATTTGGTGCTTTTATGCATCTGTTTTAGTACATTGATCAAGGCTTAAAGTCTTACCCTTTTCAACTGGAGTGTCAATGGGTTTGGAATTATGCATCCTAAATCATTCCAACACTTTTTTAATATATGACTCTTAAGACAAACCAAGAAGTTTCTTAGAACGATCTCTCATAATTTCCACGCCTAAGACATATCTAGCTTCACCCATATCCATCTCAAAAACAGAGGATAACCACTTCTTAGCGGCATTAATCATCTCCAAGTTGTCACCAGCTAGGAGTATATCATCAACATAAAATGAGATAAACACAATCCCTTTTGCAGTTTCATTGACATACACACAATGGTCTTCATCCACCATATAGAAGCCAGGCTCAGTTATAGCCTCATGTAATCTGAAATACCATCGCCTAAAATATTGTTTTAGACCATATATAGATCTTTTAAGGCGACTGACCTTTTGAGATAAACCCAATAGGTTGACGCATAGAGATCTCTTCCTTAAGTGTCCCATTGAGGAAAGCAGTCTTTACGTTGTAGATACCTCGTTTCTACACCTTCCGCCAACCACCCACTGATGATTGGGCCGCATGTTTGGTACGCGGAACGATTTATGACAACTCATAAGTTTATCGTCAAGTGATAGCTCAAATACTTGTGTCTACCCCTTGGTCGTCATCTACGCACCGACACGGTCGTTTTGACAGTCATTAGAGTTCATTTGGAGTCCGGGTCAAAAACCGCTTCATTTTCTATAAACCGTTTTAAAACTCCGAGTCGGAACACGCGGAATATTCTGGATATTTTATTAATATTTTCAAATTCTATCCTTTTTAATAAAATATTATCTCCTATCTTTTAAAATGGAAGTGTAGATCAACCACAATTCTTCTTCCGCAGTAGGAAACCTCTGGGAAAGAGGCGCAAACACGCCTCTTCCCCAATCGTTTCTCTGTTTTTAGAATATTTTCGAGATAAGTTTGAGTTTTTCTCGAACTCTTCGTATTTTCGACTATAAAAAGAGCTTCGTTCTTACTTTTAAGGCACGCGAGTGTTCTGCCATTTCTCTTCTCTCTTTGCATTCTATACCTTGCTCTAAGCTATCGACATCTACGTGTTTGATCAATCGACCACGTAAGCTCAGATCCTTCTGGGTACCCGTCACGTTTGCATTTGACCGGCCAATTTGACCAACTACATAACTAATCAATCAATCTAATCAATCTTCAATCCTCTTACGAGGGCACTTTCTTTACATATTCGAGTCGAGCTTTCGCTAAAACGTGAACTTAGTTAATCTCGTATTTGTCAAACACGTAAGTCTGAGGGTTTAAAATCCCGTCGCTTATTCGTATTTTATTTTATCAATTCATGTAAGATTCATGTCGGAAGTATGTTACAACCTTTTCAAAACTTTTTTTAATTAGTCTTTTCTTTGTATAATAACTCGTCTTTTAAACATAGTCTTTTATTTAGATGTTTTAATCCTTGACTTAGATCTCTAATAGTCAATATTAGTGGGTTTAAGTCTTTTAATTAATTAAATCACTTTCACTCGAGTCTTAGATTCATAATTCATCGCAAATACTAACGAACATTAACTGATTGCGATACTGCCTTCACATCCATAACCCAACTCAAGAACATACGCAACAGGTGTTGCGCCTCTTCCAGAGGATTCACCTGCTGCTGCGCCTATTCTGGGCTGTTTTTGTCTCTGAACTTCCTTTATCGTTTCGACATAATTTTAGTTATATATTTAATCGACTATTAACTCTAATATCACTGTTAATCCGTCTTTTAATCTTTTATTATTTTCTTTTCTTTCAACACTTTATTTTGGGTATACTTCCTACATAGATCATGTAATCCGTTGTAATCTTATTTAATCATTGTATTGTATGATTTCCTTGCCTTTCATATGTAATATAATCCTAAATCCCAATTTTGACATTATTAAATGGTAATTACATGTTCACCGACATAGTTTAATTCACATGTTAGGATTAAAACAATTTCCCTAATCATTAGTAGAAGCCGCTATCGAGGCGGGCGGGATTAGGTGTTCGATTAAAGAACTTTCTAATACGTACCCTCACTCCTTACTTTAGATCTCTGTGAACATCCGTCTTCATTGGCATCCATGAGAGTCATTCTAGACATAGAATGCTATGGTAACGAGTTCTTAGTGTTCATGTCATCACTTTGTGTCTTGACATGACATAAAGTATTCGAACGATTCCAATTTTCCATAAAAGTTGGTGGCGACTCCAAAAATGCGTATCACTACGCTTGTCCCTCGTTTACATCCCGTGTGCACCCCTCTGTGGTTCCCCGTGTACCACAGTTCGTCAAGGATCCACAATCCGTGTATCACATTCGTCCATTTGTAACAACTCCAAGTCCAAAAGGGCAACTAGGGCTAGCAAGAGGCGAATAGAGGCAAGTCTCACCATAGGAGAAAATGTCTCATCATAGTCTATACCCTAAATTTGGGTAAAACCTTTCGCCACTAATCGGGCCTTGAACTTATCAATGACCCATCCGCTTTACGTTTGACTTTGAAAACCCATTTGTTCCCAATTGACTTACGTTTAGACGGAAGGTCAACAAGTTCCCAGAC
>JAIUZE010002456.1:0-11773 GCA_022085475.1 Heliosperma pusillum | reverse complement strand
TCTAAGCTATGGCTTGAAGCCATGCAATCCGTGATGGACTCTATGTATGAGAATAACGTATGGGATCTGGTTGACTTACCTGATAAGGTTCGGCCTCTTCATTGCAAATGGCTTTATAAAATAAAGCATTCTGTAGAAGGACAACCAGATACATACAAGGCACGACTAGTGGCAAAGGGGTTCACTCAAGTGCAAGGATTGCACTATGATGAAATTTTTGCACCCGTAGTTATGCTGCGTTCCATTCGGATAATCTTAGCGATTGCCGCTTTTCATGACTATGAAATTTGGCAAATGGATGTGAAAACCGCCTTCTTAAACGTTTATTTGGAGGAGGAGTTGTACATGGTACAACCCGAAGGTTTCATTGATCCTAAAAATCCTAAGAAAGTTTGCAAGCTTAAGCGTTCCATTTATGGACTTAAGCAAGCTTCTCGGAGTTGGAATCATCGTTTTGACCAGGTGATAAAAGAGAATGGTTTCACTCGATCGGTCGAGGAACCATGCTTGTATGTCAAGTCGAGTGGGAGTAAGATTGTCTTCTTAATATTGTATGTTGATGACATACTCTTGATTGGAAATGACATCCCTCTCTTATCTTCGGTAAAAGTATGGTTAAAGAACCATTTCCAGATGAAAGATCTGGGTGAGGCACAACGCATATTGGGGATCCGTATCTATAGAGATAGATCACGACGGATATTATCACTAAGTCAGGAGTCTTATATAGATAAGATTCTTGAGAGGTTCAGCATGACCAACTCCAAGAAGGGGAACCTTCCAATGATTTCTGGGATGCATTTGATTGAAGATCAGGCACCCAAGACATCGGAAGAAGTCGAGCGCATGAGTAGTGTTCCTTATGCATCAGCTATAGGATCGATCATGTATGCTATGATATGCACACGTCCGGACGTGGCATATGCATTGAGTATGACGAGTCGGTACCAAGGCAATCCAGGTGAAACACACTGGATGGCTGTCAAAAACATCCTTAAGTTGTTAAGAAGGACTAAGGATTGGGTATTGACTTATGGAGGAGACACTGAGCTATGCGCAATCGGTTACGCAGATGCTAGCTTCCAAACAGATCGAGATGACTCGAAATCTCAGTCTGGATTCGTCTTTACTCTTAATGGCGCTGCGGTCAGTTGGAAAAGCTCCAAACAGAGTGTTATAGCAGACTCTACAACTGAGTCCGAGTACTATGCCGCTTCAGAAGCTGCAAAGGAAGCTATATGGATGCGTTATTTCTTACAAGGACTAACCGTAGTTCCTAGTTCGAATGACCCTATCACCATCTATTGTGATAATAGAGGTGCCATCTTCCAGGCTAAGGAGCCTAAGTCCAGCAACAAGTCTAGACATGTACTTCGGAAGGCTCACATGATCCGAGATTACGTGGAGCAAAAGGAGATAGTGATTGACAATATTGCTTCGGATGACAACATCGCGGACCCTCTCACTAAACCGTTAAAATATGATAAGCATGAAGGGCACGTTATTTCCATGGGAATTAAACGTGTTCCTGAGTTGTAGTAGCTGTTTTATATGGATTAGATAAATGTATATTAAATTAGGATGAAATTTTTTCGAAATACAAACTGCCAACATTTTAACTTTTTAAAATGCAATTAACTCTTATAAGGAAACATATTCATATTAAGGCTTCTATTAAGACTATAATTTAGTAACAATAATTATTTTAATTATGAAATATAGTGTATAGTATAATGAATTAATTAATGATAATTGATATGGTCAATGATTTCGGTTACATTGGAATCCTAATTAGAATACAACGCCTAACCTTTTATTGATTCCTTTTATTCAATATATTTTCGTCTAATTTACTAAACTACAATAATAATAAAAAATATACAATAATAAAAAGTATATCTAAAATATAAAAAAAAATTATTTCGTTGCGAAAAAAATAGATTACAACTGACAAGCATCGTGTGATGATAAGAAGCAAAAACTCCCACCACAATAATCCAACCGAAAAAAAAATCACAATCTTTATAAAATAAAAGAGAGTATATCATTCCCTAAATTATGGTAACAATATCTCCAAAAACTCCACCACAATAATCCAACCGAAATAAAATCACAATCTTTATAAAATAAGAGAGAATATATCATTCCCTAAATTATGGTAACAATATATGCTAACAAGGAAACAATACAAAAAATAATTTGAAAAATATAAAAACGAGTTTATATTAAATTAAAATTACATTGAATTAGGGACGTTGATTAATAGATTCAACTTGTTTAAATCAATATGATTTTGATTAGGGTTCATCGAACGACCTGATAAATTGAATTGCCATTATTTTTCGTTAAAAAAAATGATAACTCCATTTTAATTAAAATAATTAGGGTTTGTCAATTACATGAATATATTTTAATTAAAGCATTCATCAATCGAAATTATTTAAAGTTTATCGATTTACATAAGTTGAATTAGGGTTCATAGGGGGTAGGTTATGTAAAACGTTTACCCCAAATTTAATTCAAAGTAAATTACTAAACCTAAATGTATACAACGAAATATCAAAAAACAATAAACTCTTAGAGAGATGGATTTTCTCTCTCTATAACAAACTCTCTCTATTTGACGCCATTTTTGACGATTTTTCGACGCCATTTTTGTAGCTCTATGAAGCGCGGTAGAGGTCGACCTCCTAAACTGAGGACACCATTGAGTTCCTCTGTTTCTCCTAGTCAGTTTGATGATAATTTGGATGGAAATTCTGCAATTCTTGGAGAAACCCATATTTCTCCCTTAAGGGAATCTCTGCATTTGAACGATGTCATCTTAAACGCAATCCAGTTATCGAGTTCCGGCCATTCTAATGGTGTAAGTAAGCTCAATTCTAATGTTACTTCTGAGTTTCTTGTTCCTAAAGTTTCTGATGTTACTTTTCCTGAAGCACCTGTGAAATGTGATAATCCTGTTGTTACTAGTTCTACTGTACAATCTTTAACTGAGACCCTGAATTTGGTTAACAATGGTGGTTTTCCTCCAACACAAGGAAAGATTACCCCTGTTACCAAAACCACAGAGAATAAAGGAGGCAATAAAAAATGGTCTGATGTGGTTAAGCCTAAAGCTCAGATAGGCATGAATCTATCTCTGCACAGTGATTGCCAACATGATGGGGATGTTGAAATAGGAATTGATGACTTCAAAGATGAACTTCATCTATGGAAATTTACTCTTATGGGTCATGTCATTGGCCAAAAACCCACCTTACAGCAGATGTCTGACTTTGTAGGGAAGAATTGGGGTAGTATTGCAAAGCCTACAGTTCAGTATTTTAAAAAAGGGTGGTTTAGTTTTCGTTTTTCTTCTGAATCTGACATGAACAATGTCTTGAAGGAAGGGCCTTGGAAAGTGAATTCTTACTCTCTAATTTTGAAACAATGGACTCCCTCTTTCTCCACTGTCATGGAGAAGGTGTCAACTATTCCTATCTGGGTCTTGTTTCCTGATCTAGACCTATACCTTTTGTCTAATGTGGTGCTCAGTAAAATGGCTAGCAAAATTGGTAGGCCTATGTTTGCTGATATCCCTACTACTAGCAAGACCAAGTTGTCTTTTGCCAGGGTTATGATAGAAGCTGATATTTCTGGGAAACTTCCTGAGTTCATCTCTCTGAAGACTCCTTTTGGTCCCTCTCAACAAAGGATTGTTTATGAATGGCTCCCATTCTATTGTCACAAATGTGGGAAAATGGGTCATTTGGAAAAGTCTTGTAAGCTGAATCAAAAAAAGACTGCTCAGGTAGGGCTTCAGAAGGCTGTTAAGCCTAGTCATCTTGTCATCTCTGAGCCTAATGAGACCTTGCTCTCTGCTCAAAACCTTGTTTCTTCCTGCCTGCTAGGTGGTATCCCAGGTGATGATAAGCTGAGGGGGATTTCTGATGAGGAAGCTCCCCTTTACTCTTGACATCCCTGGAATGCATCAAGAATGCAGTAGGATTGTTGAGCTGGAGAGTAATCAAATACCTTTGAAGAGAGGCTCCTCACCTATTCTTAATAGCAAGTTAGTTACAACAAACAGATTCTCTGTACTGGAAGACACTAAGGATGATCATGGTTCTTTGTCACTAGGTGGTACCTCAACAATTGCTGGGGAACCTTATACTCTCATGACAAAGGGCTCAATGCCTTTGCCAGAGGAGTCCAGTTCCCAGCATGTGGTAATGCATCTAGAATGTGACAAAGAGGGAAGGATGCATGAGGCTCAAATAGCCTTGAAGAGAGACTCTACATCTAGTTCCCTTGATAGTCAATACAAGGATAAGGCTCCAATAGGGGAAGGTTTGCCTCCTGATAGGGGTAAATGAAGATCTCTACCTGGAACATTAGGGGGGTAATGACCCTCTAAAGCAACAGGAAGTCTTGGACTTTCTGTGTGTTCATAAATTGGATATCCTTGGGATTTTGGAAACAAGGATTAAAGAGAATAAAGCAAGGAAGCTTATTAGGAATAGGTTCCATGCTTATAGTGTTATATGTAATTACCCTCATCATTATAATGGCAGGATTTAGGTTCTTTGGAGATCTGCTACTGTCTCTATTACCCCTGTGATAGTTCATTCCCAGTTCATTCACTGCATGGTCTCTCATCATGCAACTTGCAAGGATTTCTTCTTAACTATTGTGTATGCCAGTAATGATGCTCATGATAGGGAGCTTCTTTGGGCTGCTTTACACAATATCAGCCTAAATGTGAATAGTTGGATTCTGTTGGGTGATTTTAATGTTGTTAGGGATGTCACTGAACGTGTGAGTCACACTTCTCCTAATCTGGATGACATCCTTGCTTTCAACTCTTGCATCCTTAGCTGTCAGGTTGAGGACTTGAAAGGCATTGGATGCGATTTTACTTAGACCAATAAGCAGGAGGTGGACACTAGGGTTTGGTCTAAACTTGATAGAGCCCTGGTAAACTCCTCTTGGCTCAGCTCTTTTCCTGCTGCTTCTGCAAATTTCTTATCTGCAGGAATATCTGATCACTCTCCTGTGATTGTTACTTTGATGGAAGACAAGCCTCCTCAAGCTAAGTTTAGTTTTCTAAACTGCTGGTTGGTCATCCTGAATACCATGCTTCTGTTCAGGATATCTGGTCCAAAAATGTTGTGGGTTCAAATACTTTTAAGTTTTTCACCAAACTCAAAAGTGTCAAACATGTTTTGAGTCAGTTACACAGGAAGAATTTCAACAATATTGAGAAAAGAGTTAAGGAAGCTAAGGATAAGCTCTTTGATTGCCAGACTGCCATTCACAATAATCTTCTGTGTGAAAGTCTACTTCAACAGGAAATGAGTCTTATTGAATCTTATGGTAATCTCAAAAAAGTGGAAAGAAACATCTTGAAACAAAAAGCAAAGTCTATCCATATTTCTCAAAATGACTCTTCTTCAAAGTATTTCTATGCTCGAATTCAAGAGAGAAAACACCAGCAAATTTTGGGCCAGATTAAGGATAAACATGGAAATGATAGGCAAGGGTTGGATGATGTTGCCAAAGCCTTTGTTGATTATTATGAAGGTCTGCTGGGCAGCACTGTGAATATTTCTCCCCTCAATATTGACCATATCCAATTAGGGGCTTGTTTTCCTGTGGAGGAAGCTACTCTCCTCATCAGACCTATTGAGACTGCTGAAATCAAAGCAGCTCTTTTTGATATTGGATCTAATAAGAGCCCTGGGCCTGATGGTTTTTCTTCTGCTTTCTTCAAAGCTTCTTGGGGTTATGTTGGTGAGGATTTCAGCAATGCTGTTAAAGCTTTTTTTTAGGACTGGCAGGATGTCTAAGCAGGCAAATGCCACTTTGATCACCTTGATCCCTAAAAAGCAGATCAACAATTCTGTCTTACACTTCAGGCCAATTTCCTATTGTACTGTCTTGTATAAGACTATAAGCAAAATTCTCACCAATAGACTTAGACCTCTTCTCCCTGCCTTAATTGGGCCTGAGCAAGCAGCCTTTATTCAAGGCAGAAATATTCATGAAAACATCATGCTTTCCCAGTCTCTTGTAAAGGGTTATGGCAGGAAATACTTAACTCCTAGGTGTCTCATTAAAGTTGATGTTAGGAAAGCTTTTGACTCTATCCAATGGGGATTTATTGAGAATATGCTGAGGGCTTTGAAATTCCCTGATCACTTCATCTGCTGGATTATGGGCTGTATATCTTCTTCTTGGTTCTCTATAAAGCTTAATGGTTCTGTGCATGGCTTTTTCCCTGGGAAAAGTGGCATTAGACAAGGGGACCCTCTTTCCCCTTATCTCTTTGTTCTGAGTATGGAAATCTTATCCAGGAGTCTTAGGACCATATGCACAAAGCCTAATGTTTCTTATCATCCTAAGTGCACTAAACTCAATTTGACTCACCTTGTCTTTGCTGATGACTTGATGATTTTCACTAGGGGAGATGTCCCTTCTGTTAGAGAAGTGTTGCTTACTCTTGATCTTTTCTCAAGCTGGTCAGGTCTTTCTGCTAATAAGGATAAAACAGATATCTACTTTGGAGGAGTGGATAGCATTGTGAAGAACCAAATTCTCCAAACTACTGGTTTTTCTGAGGGGGTTTTTCCTTTCAGATACCTTGGTCTCCCTCTAAACACTGCAAAGAACACTTCTGAAATGTATGGTACTTTGCTCACTAAAATGCAGAATAATATTCAACATTGGGCTACAGCTTTCTTGTCTTATGCTGGCAAAGCTCAGTTGTTAAACTCTGTTGTTTTTGGGGTTGAATCTTTTTGGTGTGCTATTGGCCTGCTCCCAAAAGTCATTATCAGGAAGCTTAATAAAATGGCTAAGAACTTCTTTTGGGGTATCAGAGAAGGGCAGAGGAAATGGTCTCACAAGAGCTGGGCAAGTATTTGTGCACCATGGATGGAAGGAGGGTTCAACATTAAGGAATTACTTTCCTGGAACAAAGCTCTGTTGGCCATATGGATTTGGCTCCTCAGTGTGGAGAGTCAAGGGATTTGGTATGAATGGAACAAAGCTTACTGTGACAACCCTCGCGAATGCGGAAATATAAAACATACAAGCATGTGAATTATATAGCGGAAAATACGGTATTTTAAAAACTTTTATACATGCAAGATAGAAAAATACGAGGAGTGTCAAAATATTACAAACTAAATAAAAATACCACAAGAGACGTAGTCTCTCAAAGTGTTAACAAAAGACAAAGTAATTAGCAACTAGCTAAACAACGTCTAGAGGTGTTTCATCCAGGGACAACTCCCGCTAGCTCACACCCGAACCCCAAAATAGCATAAGCAAAAAGCCATCCATGCAAGCAACCTGTTCATTCATGAAAAACATGAACGCCACAGTCAGTGGGGAGTAACTCCGGGTTCTCCCAGCCATATCACATTAAACGTACATATAAGGAAATACAAAAGTAGATCATGCATATATAGATATACATGTGAGGTACAATAAGAATAGATAGACAATTCTATAGATAATGATAAGATCATGTGGAAATCAAATCCGAAACCATCATGTTATTCAAAGACTCGGGGAAGACACTCTTAGGCAACCGAATACGCTCACTAGGGCTTGCATCTCACCGTTAGCGGTATAAGTTTTATAAGATTGAGACTCGACAAACAAACCATGCCAAGTCATGCGATGATACATAAATCCAACCTCTTATCATCCATTCACGAACCAAGACATTGACGGTGTCCAATCATGCAATGACCATGAATAATATCATGAAATCACGCATTCAAAGACGACACAAGCCGACATCTCTCACGGTAAATGAAACGCACTAGCATCGTGTACATGGCAAGTATGATTAAAAGGCGTTCACGGATGACATTTCCCTCAACCCATATACGATGACATTTCGTATAGGTAGACTAATTTCCTCCTGGTAGGACGACGATAATAATACGGTCCTAGTCTAAAACTGGCCAGACTCTCGGAATAAATCATGTTCCGATTCGACACGCGATAACGTTCGCATCAAGACTCGGTCTTACAATATCATATGCCGAGTACCCCAAATTCGGTAGATCAATTCACGAAAGAGGCGGAAAAGAGCTCAAGGCTCATAACAAGCGGTACGCTAAATGCAAATAACACCACCTCGCAAGTACACAACATTTGACGGCCGGGTCGATCAACGCATAGCGTTCAACTCCCAACAACGTCGTCGTATGCCCACTACACATGCAATTACGCAGTAGGATACCTCTCCGTTCCGACATTCCAGCCTTACGAACGGGAAGGTAGCCAAGGGAATGAGAGTACAAAGCACAAGACAAAACCGTGCTCAAACCGTATTTGTAAAAACCGACTCAAAGGGGGACATACTAAAAACCGTCACAAAACATGTGATACAAGCGAAAGAAATATCATATATCCAAAACATGAATATTATAAGTCACTACGTAAAATTATACGATAAACGAATCATGCGAACTAATATGAATTACGAGTTTTAGAGATTTTATAAGAAAAATCAGCCGTGTTCCAGGCCGGTGTGGAGGGAGGCGGCCGGTACCCCGGATCGGAGCACAACTACACACAAAACACAAGTTTGGAAACTAACTAAAATAAGGGTCCAATTCAAACGGTCATAACTAGAGTTCTAGATATGGGAATGCAGAAATTCCAAGTCGAGGTGATAGCTTATTCTCTCACGGTTCCAACGAATGGTCACAAGCCCAAAACAAGCAAGTAACAAAGGAGATATGATCATTCTACGAAAAAGGATCGGTGTACTGAATTCCCAGCCGGCCACTAGACCGGCAGCCGGTCCTTCGGCCAGGAACACCATTCCACCCGAGAACAACAACACCATTTCTATCATTTTCAATTCTCCTAATTCACTTCTAATAATTATCAACAATCAATATTCATCATCAACAATCATCAAATAACAACAATCATAAATCATAACATGATTCCTAAGCTTCTAATCGTATTCTAAATACGATTTCTAACATATAAAGCATGCAAAACACGTAAATGATACCGAGTAACCCTTCACCGTTACCTTTACGCGTCTTTAATCGATTACTAAGCCTTCCTAGTGGTCTCCACCTACAATTAGGTAATAAAAGATGAATATATTTCACCTTGAGAAAGACGGATAATTTAAAAAAGCGAGAAAGACGGTAATTTTATTACCAATACGGATAGAGGAAGGTAAGAGGGGAAGAATGAGACGAACTTACGTGAATTCCAATAAGAAACGAAGGAGATACGATGAATCTAAGCTTGGAAAGATTATGGAAGAAAGGATTTTGGGTTTCTTAGTGATGAAGTAAGTGGAATTGTGTTGAATGAATAAAATAGGTTAAGTGGTAGTATGATATGTATAAGGAAAAAGTCAACAAAAGTCAAAGACGGCTCAAAAGTCAAGAAAAGTCAAAGACGACGTAAAAGTCAAGAAAAGTCAAAGACGACTTAAAAGTCAAGAAAAGTCAAAGACGACTTAAAAGTCAAGAAAAGTCAAACTCGCCTTAAGACGGGATTCTCATGGAATCTCGCGGAAATTCCAAATACAAACTCGGAAATTCTAAATTCGACTCGGAACAATAAATTCTAAATTAAAACTTAAAATTACTGAAAAGTATCCGTAAAATATTTTCACTATAAAAATAGGGTACATTTCTGGGTGTTACACTTACAATTGCCAGGGTATTAACTTCTGGGATATGGATCTTAAGCCTTTTCATGCTGATAGTTTCAAGAGTATAATACATATTAAGAATGAGATACTTTGCAGGACTGGCTCAAAGGAGAATGCTCTTATTTTAATCAATTCCTGGATCATCAAAGGCAGGTTCAGCACTGCTGCTGCCTATGATTGGTTTAGGACTCCAAGGAGCAGCCTGGTTTGGGCTAGGGCTCTTCAGCATCAGAGTATCATCCCTAATCATGGCATCATTGCTTTCTTAGCTGCTCAAGCTAAGCTTGCAACTGTGGATAATCTTATAGGTAAAGGTTTCTATTTTGTCAATAGATGTGTCCTTTGTAAGGGTGCTTGTGAATCTCATCAACATCTGTTTTTTGAGTGTCCTTATGCACAGAACATATGGGAGGGAATGCTACATTGGATTGGGCATACTGAGGGGAGCACTGATTATGTACAGGAGCTATCTTGGTCCTCACTTAGAAGGAACAGAAGACATTGGAGAAATGCCTGGTATTGTAGTAGTATGGCTGCTGCAGTTTATCACATTTGGGCTGAAAGAAATATCAGAGTTTTTCATGGTTTTGAGAGTTCATATAGTCATGTTCTACATAAGTTGAAGATGGATGTTAGTATTAGAATGCTTAGCAAGGCCAAGCCTATTCACTATGATGTTATAGTGAACAATCTCAATAGGACTTAGTTTTTTTTTTTTACTTTGTCTTAGAGGCTATTATCTTGTATGATCTCTTGTATTTTTTTGTTTCTTTTTCTTGCCCAAGATGGAGGAATGAAAGGATGATGAATTTCTTGCAAAAAAAAAAAAAAAAAAAAAAATAATAATAATAATAATAACCGTAAAACTGAAAAACCTTAAAAAACCCAACGATAAGGACAAGAATCGATTTTGAAAATTAACAAAACACTAAAGCTTTTACAAAGAAACATTATGAAATGATGTTTTCCTCTAAACGGTTTAAGGGTAATTTTCATAAGTGCGAAACTCTAATTTACGGAATCCAACATGGCTCGTCGCGAACGAGAACTCTAATTTATCCAAATCAAAATCAATGTCGAATTAGTGAAATCGAAATTCCAAAACACGTTTCGTCTTGAAGGACTAGTTATCATACGTCTCCAATAACAAGTGCAAACCATCCACCAAATCGCAAATCCCAAGTATAAAATCAACAGAATTATTTTCTCACAAACGAGTGTACAAAATCCATCTTTAGACTTCTTTTGAAAAAACTAATTAGAATACAAAGGAAATTTCTAAGGTTTTCCCAAGATAAAATCAAAATACGAACACATTCACTACATAAGAGCGACTCGTACAATTCCCACGACAATTCAGGGTAACAAATATATAACAAAATACCAAACGAAACAAATTGAACTTTTTGGGATAAGGAAGATTAAGAATTCAGTCGGGAGGAAGAATCTCAAGAAATCGACATCACTAACTCTATACTAATAAACAAATCCCAAGAGATCCCCCCCGCAATTTACCCACTTTGCAAACTCATCATTTGCAAATCATCAGATTTTCTACAAAATATCGCATAATCACGAAACTTCGAGTAACAAACCCAATTATATTCGAAGCAACTAGATCTACTAAGGTTCATCGGCACGGTTAGGACTCCACAACGTAACAACTCACAGGAAAGATCATTACTTACGCTAACTTCTTAGCTTCATCAAACCTCTATTAGAAAACCACCCACAAAAAATGTTTATATCTAGGGAACCAAACCGCTTAACACCACAAGGTAAGGAGGCTTACTATGAAATCCTTTGATCCAATTTATTCCAAAATTCTTTATCCTAAGTTATTAACAATGAACTTTCTTATCTTCAAAAGTTAAAACACAAATCCTCAAAATAGATTAGTCACCCAATCTCATTTCACTTAACTTTTGCCAATTATAGGGCAATGCGACCGTAAATCAATTTATTTAGCTCCTTCAAACTCTCAATACATCGGTTTTTTGCTTATGACAATATTCCTCAAGTTTGGTCATCCTAATCCAAAATTCCACAAGGTAATTATTCCCGTTAGGGTCCAACATTTAAAGA
>JAIUZE010002454.1:0-11590 GCA_022085475.1 Heliosperma pusillum | reverse complement strand
CCTTTTGATAACAAGCCGGGGGCATGGATGCCGATTTCATTTTAGGAATGGAGCCAGCTTAAGTACTAGCCATCTCTGCTTAGGGGGTCGCCTAGTAGAGTTTCTCATGTACGGTTATGTAATGAGACAGGGAATGGGTTAGCTGTTGTCGCTAGGTCTGATCAGTCTAGGGCTAGGATGTTTTCCTACCTTGTGGTATAGACTCGAGTTACAGAAGTCGACTATTGACGGTTCTAAGAACTTATGCCTGGTTGTAGAAGTATTGGTCTTTCATGTTATGTATGATTCTATGAGTTCTAGAAGGTGAGATGCAAGGCGGCTAGGATTGATAGAGTTTGGATTACCGGTTGTTAACTGATTCACATGATTACGTGTTGATTAGGGTCGAGGGTATCACGGCCATGTTTCTGAGAGGAACCTCTGAGCTAGCATACCAGCTTCCCTACCTCTTGTTATATTTTGTTATCGGATTCACATGATAGCTTTCATATGATAGGTTATATGTTAGTTAATTGGTTCATAACATGAAAAGCATATCATATATGTTAAGGTGTTGTATTTTCTATATACATTGCTTTTATGTTATTCATGTTTCATTAAACTCGACATTTCGTGGCTGGGAGGACTCGGAGTTACTCCCCACTGACTGTGGCTTCCGTGTTTATATTTAATGCGGTCGAACAGGTGGTGAATGCATACATTGGGTACATTGACGAGCTAGCGAGCGAAGTATTTACCTTGGACCTATATTCGGTTCTTAGATTGTATATTATTATACACTCTTTTCATTTCCGTATTTATACGGGAGATATGTCTCCCGTCTTGTATATTTCTTTTGTATAATATTATTTCCGTTTTGTAATGACCCTTTTTATTTATGACACCCTTCGTTATGTATTTAAAATTTTTTTTTTTCTTTCCGCAAATTTGAGGGTGTCACAGTTTTAGAAACATCAAGCCAACATGGATTAAGGTAAGGAATATTGAGGCTAGGAAGGGTTTTGGGGTTAACAATAGCTGAAAGGATACCAGATGCAACGTTCAGTTGTACTGTGACATATAGCTGAATTAGCTCGGTTATAAGTACACATGTCAATTTTTCTTGAGTAGATTCATCCAACCGTGAATAATGACAACATTTTTGAGCTAGAACCTCTTTGTAGGATTAACATTGTCTTCATGGATTTATTCATCATGCACAACCCTAACATTTGAATTATTTCCCTCAATCGAATCCATGACCTTCTTAGAACCCGTCCTCAATCATTTATTTTTATTTTGTTTTATTTTTTTACTCCACTTTCTTTTAAAGTCTCAACCTCCACTTCATTTTTTCAATTTTTTTTCTTTTTTTTTTTGCTCACAAACCCACTTTCTTTTCATTTTCTGTTTGTGATACAGTGGCCATGACCGTGGCAGATGTGGAAGGAAATGCTACATTTGGTTTTCAGAATTTGGTATTTGAACAAATGTGTTTCCCAATTTTTGGATGTGGCAGCGGTTTGAGAGGGTTAATCTTAATCTTGTGATAAGTGATAAGAGTGATGTGATATGAGTGTGTTGAGTGGCTTAATGCAAACTCACTTAAATGCAAGCATACTTATTCATATTTTTGGATCATATTTTTGCATGTAGTAAACTAATGTACAACTAAAATAATCATATGAATGTTCTCAACTCTAGTCCATCATTTAGGAAAATAAAATAACTAGAATCACATGCAATCCAATAAACCATTTTCCAACCGAAGTTTTACGAATTGTTCTCTTTCTAACGGTTTTGCAAAAATGTCCGCAATTTGATCTTCGGTTCTACAAAAGCTAAGGCAAATATTTCCTTTCTCAACTTGATCACGCAAAAAATGATGTCTTATCTCAATATGTTTAGTCCTTGAATGTTGTATGGGATTCTTTGAGATGTTAATTGCACTAGTACTATCACAAAAGATAGGAGTTGTGTCAAAAATAATATTGTAGTGATAAGTGAATATTTGTATGTTTTTAACCCCCAATTTAGCTCGGTTTTGTATGTCATTTGTGCTTTGTTAAGCCACTTTATGACCTAATATCGTCTTCTAGGCGAATTCCTATGTTCTAACCTGTTTTGTAGGGAAAGTGACGTTTCTACGCCCTTTTTCCATATTCCCGAGCATTTGCCTAGAACCCGACGATTTGAAGATGCAAGCTTGACCAAGTGAAAGGCATTTCAAGAAGGTTCACTAATTCAAAAGAGAGAAGAAGTAAAGACAGTTTCGTAGTTGTCGGAAGATCAATCAATTGAGCGGAAGAATTCATCGCTTTACATCAAACCCTATCAACAAACCCGACTCAAGAGGTCAAGGGGGATGTTGGAAGTCAAGTCAAAGCAAAGGAAGATGAAACGTTAGTCAAAAGCTTCCAGAAGACCACATACCCGATCGGGTAAGTGTGTACCCGATCGGGTATCCTTGCTGATCCGAGCATGGCGGCTTCTTCTTCCTACTTTTGTCCTATGTGTTTAATGCCCGACCTCTTCTCCACGAAACCCTAATACTATAAATAGATGCTCTAGCCCTCATATCATATCATCCATCTCTCTTATACTTCTCTTCTCTTCTCTTCTTACATTTCTCCTTAGATTAGGAGGAGGGGGAACTAGCCTCCCTTCTCTCATTTTCTTCTTCTTTAGTCTTTAGTTCTTAGTTTATTTCTGTCCATTTCATATCAAAACATTAGCTTAGATCAATAAGAATTTCATCCTTGTAATCTCCTTTGTGTGGTTCAAGCGTTGTAATTGGTGGATCATTTATTATGTGCAAGGATTTCTATATATTATTGTTATCGCTTTCGTTCATGATCGTCACCTAGGTATTCCCACTTTATCCTTTGTTTAATGTTCTTTATGTTTTCTATTTGATTGTTATTTTCCATACATGTTATCTTAGATTCATTTTCGTGTTGTTATAATTGCAATTTCATTTCTTAGATTATCAATTAGCGTCGTTATTATCGCCATATAAAGAGTCAAATAAACATGTCAATCCTAGTTTTCATTGTTAATATCATTTTAGATTTAGACATTATCATGAGTAAGTAGTCACCTTTCTAGGGTGTAGGGTAGCCATGTTAGATTGATTAAAAGATATTAATTGGATAAAAGAAATTGTGCCTTTAAAACGTTGTGTCTATGCATGTTTGGATTGTAATGATTAGTTAACGACTTCTGGCCGGAAATCATCGACTAAAATGGAATTCTTTTCCAAGATAGAGATACGTGAATTGAATAGACAAAGCATGACATGGTGGATTAAGACCTAGTAAATCGCCTAAAAAGCCTGCTAGACCATCTGATCTATGATTGTAATGAACACATCATTCTTACGAACTCACAATGAATTATTTGCATATCCTAAATCCAATTTCATCAATATGTCAATCTACATGTGTGAACCTATTTCCCTAGATGTTTCTCATTATTGTTAAATCATCATTTGCTTTATTGCTTTCATCTTTAATTGCTTTTATCTTATTTTCATTTATGCCTTTTGTTAGTTTAGACATCACAATTCCAAAACCCAGATATTCGTTAGATAAAACCCAATTGCGAGACATCTCACATTCTATAGGAAACACCATCTCCCTGAGGATCGACCCCTACTTCCCTAATTACATTAATTTGTTATTAGCCTAGTCTGGGTAATTTATCTTTGTATCGGGCTCGCAACAGGCCCGATCAAATTTTGGCGCCGTTGCCGGGGAGCACGGTTTAGTTTTCCTTTTTCTTGTGATTTTTATCGCAATTAGTTTTATCTAGTCTTTAGGAACCCAAATTCCTTTAGACCTCTCTTGATTTTTCATCTTAGCTTTTCAATCTTATGCCCAGATCTTCTAGACTAGGGACCCCTATCTCTTTAGACCCCGACCTAGAAAGAACTCTGCGTAGGAGACAAAAGTTATTCAACGAAATTTCAAAAGCTTCTGATACTTTAAGTTTAGATCATATTCGTGAGAAATACTCGGATATTTTATCTAATCTCGAAGGAGAAGAAGATCCATTCTCATCTCCATTCACAAAAACCAATCAAATTTCAAACAACACTCCATCTTCATCTTCACAAAATAAAATGGTTCGACTTTCAGACCATTCCAAACCCACCGCAGAAACACTTCCAAGGGGTATTGCTACACCCCAAATCGAAGCCCAAAACTTTGAAATCAAACCTGCCTTCATCAACCTTATAGAAAGAAGCCAATTTAGTGGCAATGCCACAGAATATCCCAACCTTCACATCCAAAACTTCTGTGACTATTGCTCCACTATTAGACAAACTGGAGTCACCCAAGAGCAAATTAGAGAGATGCTCTTCTCATTTTCTTTGAGGGGTAAGGCAAAGTTGTGGATACATAGCCTTGATAAGGTTACATTAGGTATCACCGATTGGGAGAGTTTAGCTCTTGCTTTCTACCAAAAGTACTTTCCTTTAGAAAAGACCGCTTTGTTGAGAAGTCAAATCACTGGTTTCCAACAAGGGGATGATGAAAGCCTATATGAAGCCTGGGAGAGGTACAAAGACTTGCAAAGAGAGTGTCCTCATCATGGGATAGATTCATGGCTCCTTGCCATCACATTCTATAATGGGTGCTATATAGAGTCCCGTCGTATCCTAGATTCCGCTAACAATGGAAGATTTGATCAAATCAATGTTGAAAATGCTAACACTACCATTGAATCCATGGCAATTCACGATTCTCAATATAGAAATTCCCGCTCCATACCATCGAAATCTAAGCAAGAGGACCCCACTTTGACACTTTTACAAGCTCAAGTAGCCCTTCTCACACAAAAGCTCGAACACTAGTAGAATAATAGTCTACCGCATCTATACAGAAGCATCGGTTCAATAGGGAACTGATGCCAATGGGTTATAATTTAGGCGGGAACTGAAATACATGTCTATTAGAATCGGTTGTTGTAAAGAAACCGATGCCAAAGAGTTCAATTCATAAACTAGCCCCATATATGGAAGCTTTGGCATCATTTTCCGGGTACAACCGATGTCAAATGCTATACCAATAGCATCGGCTCTATAATAATTAAATGATGCGGTTATTTCTAGGATAAGAGACTTTGCTCTTTTTGCTAAACTAATACTAATCTTCATTTATTTAATTACTAAAAAAACACATCAATAACCAATAAAACCTTATTCACCGCCACAACCTCTTTTTGCTAAACCCATTCTAATCTTTATTTATTCTAAATCCCCTTTACTCTTACTCTTTACCGGTTGAACTCACCGCCACGAGGTCAACAGCGCTGAACTTATACCACCACACAATCAACTCAAGTACGCCGCCATCAAGACCTTGTTACGAGGTTAGTTACATCGTTTCATTGCTTTTTAGGTTTTCAATTATATTGTTTCATCCTTTTTTTGGTTTACCAATTTCTTCCCTTTTCTAATTATATCATGTTCATTGATTGGATGACAAAATAGCTTTGATTTTATATTAGAATTTTGATGATTCTGTAGCCTTGATTGTTGAATTCGTTATTGATTATAAACCAAGCTTTTTAATTTTTTTTTGTTTGATAATCAATTCTAATAGTAGATTAGGACAGAACGAGTTTTGATTGTTGCCCATTTATTGATTTGAGGTTGTGATGTCATGATTAAGTTGTTTGTTGCGGATTATGAAATCTTGTATAGACAGGTTTTTTTTGTAGCAGTTTATAAGAGATTGTGTTTCTTTTAAAACCGTTTTACACAATACCATGGCAAAACGGCCTTTCAATAGACTAATTGAAAGTTGAGATGTTACGTCTTTTTTTATGGTACTTCAGAATTATACATATGCTGGTTTAGCTACGAAGAGTTTTTATTGGTGTTTTGCTCTTGATGTTTTTATCTGTGACGATGAAAACAGATAATTAATTCCTCTATTAATGCGCAACACCTTCATTTAGGGTAGGGCGATTGAGTTTATCTCACATTCGAGGCTATTTTGTAGATGGTCTCACACATTTATTTATCATCTACTCCCTCCGTCTCATTCATTGTTTTGCCTTTTATATCATTTGTTTGCCTTTTATATTAATTTAAATATTTGTGTGAATTAATTATTAGAGTATGGATAGAAGTTGGATGTATGAAAAGCGGGATCTTGAATTTAGTCGAAGGCTTGAAGAATTTATTAATCAAGCAGTTGATCATCAAATACTAGAGGGGGATGGTAATCCAATCACGTGCCCGTGTAAGGTGTGTTACAATGTGAAGAAGGTGAAATCTGGAGATGAGTTGCGGGAACATTTAATTATCAAAGGGTTTATACCAAATTATACTGTTTGGATTTGGCATGGAGAGAAAATGAATGACATTAGTAACGATAGTGATATCAACCTAGGCAAAGTAGATGAAAAAGTTGCTGACACTGGAATTTCTGGAGAGAATAACAATGACGATGATTTAAATGAAGGTTTTGAGAACGATAGTGATGTAGATCTTGAAAACATTGATCAAATGATGGGTGACCTTGAAAAAGATTTTGTACATTGCCCCGAAATTTTTCAAAGAATGGTCATTGATTCCAAGAAAGCTTTATACTCGGGCTCTAAATTTAGTCGTTTAACTGTTGTGTTGAAGTTGTATACCTTAAAGGCCGGGAATGGGTGGAGTGATAAAAGTTTCACCGCATTGTTAGAACTTTTATCGGATATGTTGCCAAAAGATAATGAGCTTCCCGTTACCACTTATCAATGCAAGAAAATTCTTTGTCCATTGGCTACAAAGTACCAAAAGATTCATGCGTGCCCGAATGACTGTATTTTGTACCGAAAAGACTATACCGACTTAGAAGAGTGTCCAAGATGTAGAGAGCCACGGTACAAAGTAGTAGAGGATGATAAAGGAGGAAAGAAAGGCAGTCCAATGAAAACTTTATGGTATTTACCAATAATTCCAAGGTTTAAGCGCTTATTTGCAATTCCGAAAGAGGCTGAATATATGACGTGGCATCATAAAGGGAGGAACAAAGATGGCAAACTAAGGCATGTGGCTGACGCTCCTCAATGGCGAAACTTTGATAGATCCTTTCCTAATTTTGGTAGAGAACCTCGAAATCTAAGATTAGGACTTTGTACCGATGGAATTAATCCCTTTGGAACTTTGAGTACCCAACATAGTTGCTGGCCTGTAATGTTAATAATTTACAACATTCCCCCTTGGCTTACCGCAAAAATTAAATACATCTTTTTAACACTACTAATCTCAGGTCCTAAACAACCGGGAAATGACATCGACGTATATCTAGCGCCACTTATTGAGGATTTGAAGTTGTTGTGGGATGTTGGTGTACATGTGTTTGATGCTGCTAGTGGCTCAAAATTCCAAATGCATGCGATGTTTTATTGCACAATTAATGATTTCCCCGCTTATGGAAACCTCTCCGGTTATAGGTTGAAAACCGATAAGGGATGCCCTGTTTGTGGGGATGACACCGAGTCTGAGTGGCTGGAGAACTCTGGTAAATATGCTTACATGGGTCATTGTCGATTTCTTCCTAAGAACCATTTTTATCGAAAAAAGAAGAAGGCTTTTTATGGAAAAATAGAGCATCGACCACCCCCTGCAGTTTTGAGTGGAATAGAGTACCATCAACAAGTTAAAAACATAGTTACTGAGTTTGGAAAGCCATACAAATCTCCCCCTCATGGGGTATATCATACAAAGAAGTCAATTTTTTGGGAACTTCCATACTGGGAGCACCTATCTGTTAGACATTGTATTGACGTGATGCATATGGAGAAAAATGTTTTTGATAGTATAATTGGAACGTTGCTAAACATGCCAAATAAGACTAAAGATGGGGTGAAAGCGAGAAAAGACATGGTAGCAAGGGGACGACTGGAGTTGCAGCCAATTGAGCGAGGGAAACGGACTTATTTACCCCCAACTTGCACTACTCTGTCTAAGAAGGAGAAGATTGCGGTGTGCGAGTCTTTAAAAGGTGTGAAGGTTCCACATGGATATTCCTCCAATATAAGCCGACTTGTTTCAATGAAAGACTTAAAGTTAATAGGTGCAAAATCTCACGATTGTCACGTTATGTTGACACAATTGTTGCTTGTGGCTATTCGATCTGTACTGCCTAAGCATGTCAGAGATGTTATTATCAATCTATGTTTATTCTTCAATGCGATTAATTCGAAGGATATTGATCCAGATTCTTTGGATGTCTTACAAGCTAATGTGATCAAGACTCTTTGCGAATTGGAAATGTTCTTTCCGATCTCTTTCTTCGACATCATGGTTCACTTAATCAATTATTTAGTAAGAGAAATAAAACTTTGTGGTCCAGTATTTAAAAGAAATATGTGGGCAATGGAACGAGAGATGGGAACATACAAGCGAAGAATGAAAAATAGATATCGTCCTGAAGGAAGCATTGTTGAAGCAACCATTACTTGTGAGGCACTTGGATTTTGCAGTGACTACATGTCAAATGTTCAACATATTGGACTTCCTACCTCTCGACATGAAGGAAGACTTCAAGGGAATGGTACTTTAGGAAAGAAGCACATTGTAGTTGACAATGAAGCTTTACAACGAGCCCATATGTATGTTTTACAACACATGATAGAAGTCCATCCATATCTATCTGATCATCTGACTTTACTAAAGCGACTATCCTCATAAACGTGACGGTTGGTTGATGAGTGAACACAATTGCACATTTGTGCAGTGGTTTGAATATAAGGTTATGAATGAGTTGTCTAATCAATTACACAAGTTAAGTGACAACTTAAGATGGTTAGCAAATGGACCTGATCGAAACATCAGGTCTTATGAAGGGTATGACATTAACGGGTTTTGCTTTAATACGTTTAGTCAAGATAACAAAAGTACTATGCAGAATAGCGGTGTTACTGCTAGGGCATCATCAGAAGAATATGTCGGAAAGGGTAAGAAACCCGTAGATATGACTAGGTCGTACTATGGAATAATTGGAGACATATGGGAGCTTGATTATTCGTAATTTACAACCCGTGTTTCGTTGTAACTGGGTCGATTGTGACAAGAGTGTTAGAGTTGATGATATGGGATTTACTTTGGCAAATTTCAATGTTGTCGGATATATACATGACCCTTTTATACTTGCATCTCAAGCAAAACAAGTTTTCTATATAGTAGACCCTTTGGATAAAAGCTGGTTTGTAGTTCGTTCTGGTAAAAGACGTATTCTTGGTGTAGAAGGTGTCCACGACGAAGAAGAATATGATGACCTTGATGAACTTCCTCCCCTTTCAACAAATAGCCAAGAGGTGTTAAATTTACGGTATGAAACGTATGTACGTGATGATCGTAATGAGGGAATATGGTTTGAAAACCCTAAACAATAATACAAATAATGAATCACCATTCAATAAAGGTATACATGTGTCGGATATGTTAACTGTATTTTCGTTCATTATTAAAATATATTTGTTCTTTTATCACTTATCTATCCCTTTGTTTTTCACCATTTTAAGATGTGTTACACATGATGTTAATAAGTTGCTTCTGCCATTATGTTACTCATATGTGTTGCTGCTGCTTTTTTTTATTTTTAATATTATTCTGGTTACTTATGTTTATGTGTCAGATGTTGCATTATGGAAGAAGAAGACAATCAAAATATAGGTAGCACTATACAAAAGCCACCGCTAAAGAAGAAGAATAAAGCTAGAGGCCCGACAACTGGGATAAAAGTTAAGAAAAAAGAGGAAACAGAGAAGCTGAAGCATATAGACTTTGATACGTTTGATAACCCTATCGGTGCGGGGAAGGTATCATTCGCTACTGAAATGGGAGTTGTAGCCCGAGGAATCAAGATTACACACATGGGCATCGGCCGAATGTACCCGAGGGAAAATAAAGGAAACTATTTGGTTACATGTGAAGGTAATTATTCGTATTAATAATGAAATATAATATTTGTCTTATATCTTGATAACTGTATTTTATCGTTACTAAGACTTTGATTTATCTTACTTTTGTGTAGAAAAAGTTTAACATAGTAGATAACAGCAAGCGTGAAGTCGTATTAAAGATTGTAGGGAGTAGATATAAAGGTTTTAAGACAAGGCTAACTAGGGATTACATTTATAAGAAAGGGGAAAAAAAGAGTACAAAGGAGTGTGATGAAGAGTTAGAAGAAGAAGACGAAGAAGAAGAAGAAGCGGAGGAATCAGAGGGGGAGGATGATGAAATATTAGATGACGATCCTTGTGAAAAATACGGGATTTCAAAAGAAGATTGGGAGGAGTTCATGAAACAGCGTAAAGATCCGAAATTTCTGGTATGAACTTTTCATATGTTTTGGAACTAAGAGTTTTATTAGGTGTTCTATATACTTTTCAGTATACTACTGGTTGTAATTTTGTTGTAGACTCCACTTTGAATACTATTTTGCAAACCATTTGTATGAAAAGATTGTATTTTTGCTTCCTGTATTTACGGAAAGGTTGTGTTTTTGCTTCCTGTATTTACGGAAAGTCATGTTGTAGACCCTATTTTTTTACTATTTTATTGTTGTTTTTTTGTTGTTGTATCTTGCAGGAAAAAAGTGAGAAAGGTCGAGCTGCTCAAGTAAAAACAAAAAACCGCATTACATGGGTCTAGCCGGATACGCTGGCATGACTGAAAAATGGCTCATCGAAGAAATTTCTAGTGAGAAAAAAACAAATCATACCGCTGATCCTAGTGTTCTACAAGAAATTGCTACCAAAAAGCTAGAAGATAGAAGTTATAAGTGGCTTAAAGGGCATACCCCGTCTTCTAGTGCTCCTCCACCGGAAACCCAAGAAGTTATAGACAATTTCGTAAGTCCCTTTTATTAACTTGGAACTTAATTCCTATTGATTATTATGCTTAATGTATTTGGTGTGTTTTCAACAATGAACAACACTCTTAAGTTATATGTAAACAGAAGCATTATGATAGTTTGGTGAAGGCTGGGGAGTTTGTTCCTTCGAGGATGGAAGATGTATTGGTGAAGGAAACGGGTAAAAAAGATCATCCAGGGAGAACAAGAGGAGTAGGAAGTTTTTTTGGTAACCAAATTTTTTTTGGGAAACCACCATGTCAAGGTCCTCGTGAGAAAATGTACACAGCCCAAGAACTCAACACATTGTTGGAGGAGGTGAAGAAGCAATCAAGAGCGGATACGAAAAACACATTCTTAAACTGGAGAAGACGTATGATTTGATATTACCCAATGCAATTGAAGAGGAGGGAGCTTCAAATCCTTCCCCTCCCCGACAAGATCAAACTAGTTGTCAGTCACACTTGATCAACGAGACCCTTTTCTTGACTTAAAGGTATTAATTTCCTACCTTCATGTTTATTTTTGCTAATTTATGGTCTTGTTTTTATTTACATTTACCTACTCTCATGTTTAATATTTGTGAATACTTACATGTATTTTATAGGATCCTACATCGTGTCGGCTAGGTGTTCATGATGGTAATACTTTGATCATCGTTGCCGAAGGGATGGCTCGGCCATGGAGAGAGAACATAGTTGTGCACCATACACCATTGAGCCCACATAATGTTCATGTATCTATCGATA
>JAIUZE010002453.1:0-32269 GCA_022085475.1 Heliosperma pusillum | reverse complement strand
TTTTGACCCTCATTCCGCGTACGCTCACATTATTTATTTCCGTCTCATTTTATAGGAAATATGCCAAGACAAGGACGAGACTGGATGAGAACCGAGAAACCGTCACAAAACAAATACATAAGGAAAAGAGAAGAAGAAATGAAGGAAAGACGAGAAAGAAAGGTGCAGGGGGTCTCAGCCGGTCAAGGAAACCGGCGGCCGGCCAGCCGGCTGAGCACCCCACCTATTCCCAACAAAGAAGGAAATAAAAAAGAAGGAGCAGGGGCTCCCAGCCGGTTCAGGCCACCGGCAGCCGGCCTTACCGGCTGGGGGAGCTAGTATAAAGAAGAAGGAGAAGAAAGAAAGAAGAGAGCCCCAGTCGGGTAAGCCACCGGCAGCCGACTGACCGGCTGAGACTTCTTTCACTCGAAGAAAAACTCAAATTTGAGGTAAAGAGCCCCAGCCGGTCCAGGCCACCGGCAGACGGCCGGCCGGCTGGGACCCCTAGTCCGCAATTCCAACCTTCCTTCTTATTTTGAACCCTTAATCCACCAACCTATATATACCCCCCTCTTAATTCATTTTAGACACACAACCCTAGACACAAAAACCCTAGATTTAGCTTTCAATATTCCTAATTATTACTCTAATCCTTTGATAATTAGCACTAATTACTCTACTTTCCTACTTAGTTATCTTTAGATTTAGTCTTTCCTTTAGCTATTGTTGAAGATTTGGGTTGTAATTTGGTATTATAGAAGACTTTCCTTCTATTTATTCATCAAAGGTTGCAACTTTTATCAAAGTTTGGTACAATTCTTCTCCTAATTACTTCTATTAGTTAATTAATTGCATTTTCGTACTCATTTTACTAGTCATCATCTTGAATATGTTTTCCTTTGTCTTTATCACGTTAAATTCTTTATCTTTAGTATCTAGTCTTAGTAGTATGTGTGAGTAGTGCCCTTCTAGGGTAGATGGGGGATCTTTTGTAGGTTCTTGGGGTTAGAATGTGGTAATTCCTTTATTTTGTGCACACCATGTGTTTGTAGAAATGCTAGAATGAGTAATTAATGCTTTCTTTTATCTTGTTGCTAGCTTAAGCGAGAGCTTGGCTTGTTTGTTGTTTGTGTGAGGAGTCTTAGGGGAGGTAGGGCGAGAATCTGACCAAACCTAGGCAAGGAACCGTCTTTCACTGAGACGTGGAGACCTACCATTACCTATCCTTAGACCGACTTTACCTTCTACCATATTCAACCCCAACCTCATTAGTGAACCCATTTGCCTTAGTTTTCTTAATTCTTGTTTTAAATCTCATATTTGCTCATTCGTTAGACTTAGTTAGTTTTACTCACCTCTAATTTGCTTCTAGCTAGAATTGAACTAGAATTCGACCAACTTACCTTAGAGCCTTAATCACCGTCCTTGTGGTTCGACCTCGACTACCCTACCACATTAGTTGAGTTATTTGTTTGACTGGGGGAGGGCGACTAACCCCACGTCAGAAGACAAAGAGCAAAATAACGCCAAGTCAATCCATGGGTCTCCTCTATGTGGTGGCTACCTTAGCTTTCTCATCTTGGAGATCCTCTCAAGCTTGTTTTGCCTTATCTTTCTTCTCATGCCCTAAATCCAATTAGGAGGATGCGAATTACAACTTGTATCAAAATACCAAAGTTGAGATCAATATCAATAACATAAATATCCGGGAGAATTATTACCTACTGGAAAAACTCGTCCAATCTTAATATCTCCTAAATATTTTGGACAATTACGTTTCTAATTGCCTATACCATCACAATAATGACACTTGTCGTTGGAGGCGGCACCCTTCTTACACTCAGTAGAACTATTTCCAATAGCTTATCTTTAGAAGGTATGGGTTTGTTCCCTTTGTGTCCACTTCTTTTGAACTTTGCTTTTGCTTTTGGCATTGATGTTCAAAACATCTTTTCTTGTGCTAGCATTGTAGCCCATATCACGTTCGGCTTGCATAAGCATTTTGTGCAACTCATGAAGAGTCGTGGTGATGCTTTGAATATTGAAGTTCACCCTAAAGTTAACAAACCCTTTGATACGGTTTAGGGAGTAGAGTACACGGTCAATCACAAGTTGCTCAGGAATCACTATTCCTTGCTCCTTGAATACCTCGACATGCTCAATCATTTTGAGCACATGGGGGCTAACATTTTGACCATCCTTAAGGTCGGAAAAATGAGACGCGGCTTCATATTGAACGATACTAGGAGCTCGTGAAAACATGGTCATGAGTTTATAGTATATCTCATATGTAGAATTCATCTTTATGACATTCCTTTGAAGCTCGACATCTTTAGAGAAGATCAAGACATTCTTGATCTCGACCGACTTCTTTTGGGTAGGTCTCATAGGCCTCCCTTACGGCGTTATTTGACCTCGTATTAGGAGTGGTGGGATAAGCCTTGGTGAGGTAACGATGATTACCTTCACGTTTGGTGGCTAGACGAACTTGCCCATTCTAATCCGCGAAATTTAGAACCATTCTTTTCGAGTTTGTATTTATCCATAAAGGATCTAAGCCAAGACACGGTGGTAAGATTAGGTGCGGGAGGTGGGACGGTAGATACCATTGTGAACAAACAAGTTTGGACTACAAAAATTGGAGATGAAAGAAATGTCAACATTTATCGTTTTAAATACTTGCTGTAAACATTTTAAACAAGTTGAACATTTATACAGTGACCTCTACCCAACTATTATAAATGATTCCGAGATCCAAAATCATATCAACTTGGGCATGGTGAGCCGATTCATCCCTAATTAATATAATTCGGTAGATTTACTCTTTAATCGATTCTACTTTTAGAATTCTCGGTCGATAAAATTACTTTAATATTTATCTTTTGCCCGGAACACATGGGCCACATACCCTAATCTTTCCATTGAGAACGACAAATTTCGATGTAATAACAATTTATTACCCCACTTACCCAACGTAAAAAGGAAGCAACTCGGTGAGCCGAGCCTACCACCTAATTAAATTGGGGTTCATGGGTTCTACTATTTGTCAAGGCTAAATATCAATTAATAAAAATAAAGGTCAAGTAAATTTATTATCTATCTCTTTTAAGTGAACTAAATTGGTGATTTATCGATAATTATAATTGACACGATCGAATACTCGATAAAATGCATGTGTGATTTATATGGCGATTTGGCATGCATGTAACATATAAATAAAATACAACAATTAAAGTAAATTTCTAGTATGCCCTTTTCCTACAAATAGAAAATCAAATAATCTATTTACAAATTTGGAAAACAACTTCTTTGGTCCCTTGAACTTCTCATGCACGTCTCCCAAGGACATCGTCTCTTTTTCGGAGCGCCTTTCCGAATGGCTTTGTCTTTAGGAAACTCCGGAATGACAAATAATTACAAAATGTGTAATAAAATTACAAGACTTTCCTATTATACATATGTAAAATAAAATATTACAATAAAGGTGATACGAGATCATATAAAATTACAACCGGATCAATATTCCCTTACATTACGGGTAATATCGATTAAAAGCTAAGGTCATACTAAGACAAATTATATAATTCAAAATTACATAAATCCAAAAATTACATTCATCCATTCAAAATGCAGCATAATTATATATAATACTCATGCAATATAATGAGCCAAATCGCCTTAATAAAATTATATCGTATATAATCCGGTTTTATGGAAACGCGTGATAATAAGTATAACCAATTAAAATCACAAATCAATACTTAAATCAAATTTAAGCCCAATTTAATTACTCTAACTGTATTAGGACTCGAATATTAGTCTTTACTAAATATTTGACGATAATTCAATTCGGTTTTACACTATTGCTCATTTTTTTACCCTTATTTACATAATAATTATGAAATAATTCCAAATTTAATTACAATAATTCATAAATTTTAAAATTAAAATTTTGAACATTCTGAAACATTTACAGGACCTTCTTCATGTCAAAAATTTGGTCAAATTTTTTTGAATCATTTTAGAGAAAAAATATAGTTGCATTTAATCGATTTTATCAAATAAAATGCTTAAAACATAAATAAATTAATATAATTAATTTTATAATTTTAAATATGATATATATAATTTATATACAACATGTGATAATTTTCTCATACCATAAAATTGTTTTTAGCTATTTATGCCAAAATAATCACTATTTATGACCTTTTAACCATTAAAAATCATAAATCATGCAAAATAAATAATATTTATCTAAAATTTTACATAAATTAGTTAACATATTCATGTGATATCATACTAAAATTTTATGATCAGATTCGAAATATAACTATTTTTTGCAAATAAAAGTTCATTTTACTCATTAAAATGTGTTTATATAACTAAAAATCATTAAATAAAGCAATAATCTTCCATAAGACATCAAAATGACCTAAAACAATTTTAGGACCAAAAGGTATATCATATATAAATATTTCGTAACTATTTCAAATAAAACATAAATTTCTAGTTTTATTCAGTTACTTTTAACTCGTAAAAACTATTAAACGATTTGCATGCAACATCCATATGCTCTGATACCAATTGGTTAGGTTCAATAACCTACTCACAAGACACTTCTTATGATGAATTAGTTAACTATTTAACTAGTTGGAGTGTAAACTACTAAGGTTCACAAGTTTTAAGTGACTTGATTAGCTTGACTCAAACTGAATACAATATCAAGTAACAAGGGGTGTTGTTTTAGGGATTGTGAGTTATTTTAGCTGAAAGATACAAGGGATATGACTTGGAGACAATCCTCTACAGCAAGGCACAAGAGAAAAGGACTCAAAGACTAGTTTAGAGACAGTTTTCAAGTGTTACAGCAAAGCACAAACACCCTAGACTAGACTCAACAGCAAGTAAGTTAATCACAGCAATGCACAGATATAACTTGACTCACAATACAAGGCACTGATCAAACACCTTGAAGATGTATCAGGCTTGCTTCAAACTACAGCTCTTAGCACAAGTTTGATAGTTTTGAGGGATTTCTCAAAGTTCATTCATTCATCAAAGTCTGCCTACAACAGTCATACAAGACCCCTTTATATAGAGAGGTTGATATCTTGTGAGCCATTAGATGTATGGATCATCCAAGGGCTAGCTTAGGATCTAAACTACTTCTACTGACACTAATTAAGAGCCTCACAATAGGACGAGCTCAACAACTAATAAGAACAGACACAAGACACAAAAGAAAACAGACTGAACAAAAGCAAATAAAGCAGTTTTGGATTTTTCCTGAAATGGAAATCTGTTGCTCTTGTTGTCTTGCTGCCTTGCCTGGGTGTGTTGCTGCTCCTTGGGACTCTCTATTCTTATTATAACTTAGATAAGACCTGCCTTGGACGATGACAAGTTGACTTAAACAAAAGGAAACCACAATCTGACATGTACCTTCTCTGTTTTTAGTTGTTTGCTGGACTCTTAACTTGGGGTGTCTGTTTCATGAATTTCTACTAGACTTCAAAAGGGTTTGTCCTGGGCAAACTTGTAGCTTAATGGGTTGGCTTGATGGTAGGCCATGGTGGGGGTGGTTGGGATGCTCTGGTGTACCTCCTAGATACAGAGTTTGTGAATTGGTCTGTCTGTGCCTGAAGGTTTTTTTGTCTGTCTTGTGTGGGTAATGTGGGTTGTATTGGGGCTTGGCATGGGTTGTTGAGTCTTGGACTGTCTTCTTCATTGGGGTGGCTTGGCTTGGGTTGTTCTTGACTTGTCATAACTTGTTGTTTAGACCTTGTAACTCGAGCTTCCATCTGAGGGGTCAAGCTTGTCTTGTATGTGGTTTGATCATCAAGACCCCTTGGGTGAGCTCCTGCTGCAGCCTCCCCAGGTTGAAAAGGGCTTGACCTCAAGCCTATGTCTTCCTCCCCCTCAGAGTCTTCATAGAAGGGACTGAGATCTCCCACATTGAATGTTCCATGGACTGCATACTCTCCTGGTAGATCAATTTTGTAGGCATTGGGACCTATCTTCTCTGTGACTTGAAAAGGACCATCTGCCCTGGGCTCTAGCTTGTTCTTTCTCTTGGAAGGGAACCTCTCTTTCCTTAGGTTGATCCATACTAGGTCTCCTGGTGCAAAGTCTTTCTTGGTCTTAGGAACCTTGGCATTCTTTTTGTATAGATCATTGGCTTTCTCAATTTGCTTTCTGACTGATTCATGGAGTTTTAGCATTTGTTCCACCCTCTTCTTGGCATCATAGTGGACCTCTGACCTGCACACATTAGACAAACTCAAAGGCATTAAGGGGTTAGTACCATAGACCACTTCAAAGGGGGAGTGGCCTGTGGCTGCTGATGGAGCTCTATTGAAAGAGAACTCTGCTTGAGCCAACTTCAAGTCCCAATCCTTGAGAGATTTGCTGACTATACACCTCAAGATTCTTCCCAAGGTCTTGTTAGTCACCTCAGTTTGGCCATCAGTTTGAGGGTGATGGGAGGTACTAAACAATAACCTAGTGTTAAGCAGTTTCCACAATGTCCTCCAGAAATGGCTCATAAACTTTGTGTCTCTGTCAGACACAATGGTCCTTGGAACTCCATGTAACCTCACCACCTCATCAAGGTATAGCTCTGCTACACTCACAGCATCCTCAGTCTTCTTGCATGCAATGAAATGTGCCATCTTACTGAACCTATCCACAACCACCATGATAGAATCCTTCCCTCTTGCTGTCCTAGGCAATGCCATTATGAAATCCATACTAACATCCTCCCAAGGCCTACATGGGATTGGTAGGGGAGTGTAAGGTCCTGCTTGGAAAGAACTCTTGGCCTTTTGACAAACTCCACACCTTCTGAGCACTATTTGAACTTCTCCCATCATCTTAGGCCAGTGGAATTGATCTTGTAGTATGTCCACAGTTTTCTGAACCCCAAAGTGTCCTCCAAGGCCACTCCCATGTACCTCCTTGATCAATAGGTTCCTATAAGATCCTCTGGGAACACACAACTTGTTTCCTTTAAACAAGAATCCATTTTGCAAAGTGTATGGTGAGTCAATGGTTCTTGTTCCCTCTTTCTGTGCTAACCAATCTTCTGCAAAGTCTGGATCTTCTTGATACATGTCCTTCATAAACTCAAAGCCAAGAACCCTTTGCTCCATAGTTGATAGCAGAGTGTACCTCCTAGACAATGCATCAGCCACCACATTTTGTTTGCCCTCTTTGTATTTGCTAGAAAAGGTGAATGATTGAAGGAACTCCACCCACTTAGCATGTCTGTGACTGAGCTTATGCTGGCCTCCTATGTACTTCAATGCCTCATGATCAGAGTGTAAGACAAAAGGTTTGGGCTTCAGGTAATGACTCCAATGCCTCAGAGCTCTGACAAGAGCATAGAACTCTTTATCATATGTAGAATAGTTTAGCTTGGCACCACTTAGCTTTTCACTAAAGTAGGCTACAGGTTTCTTCTCTTGGATGAGGACAGCTCCAATTCCCACTCCACTTGCATCACATTCAACCTCAAATAGGCAATCAAAGTTTGGCAATCTTAGGATAGGTGCACTGCACAAGAGCTTCTTCATGTGTTTGAAAGCCTGTAAAGCATTCTCAGTCCAAGTGAACTCTCCCTTCTTCATGCACTCAGTGAGAGGTGCTGCAATGGTGCTAAAGTCCTTAATGAATCTTCTGTAGAAGGATGCTAAGCCATGGAATCCCCTTACTTCTGTAATACTCCTAGGGATAGGCCAAGACTGGACTGCCATGATCTTGTCTTGATCAACTGAAATGCCTCTACCAGATACCACATATCCTAGAAACTTGACTTCCTCAGTCATGAAGGTGCACTTCTCAAGCTTCCCAAAGAGCTTGCTCTCCTTAAGTATTTCAAACACAGCCTCAAGATGCCTCAAATGATCATCCTTGCTCTTGCTGTAGATGAGGATATCATCAAAGTATACCACCACAAATCTCCCTAGGCAAGGCCTAAGCACCTCTGTCATCAATCTCATGAAGGTACTTGGGGCATTTGACAGGCCAAAGGGCATGACAAGCCACTCATAAAGGCCATGCTTTGTTTTGAAGGCTGTCTTCCACTCATCTCCTTCTCTGATCCTCAATTGATGGTAACCTTGCCTCAAGTCAATCTTAGAAAAGAACCTTGAGCCACTTAGCTCATCCAACATGTCATCAAGCCTAGGTATAGGGAACCTATACTTGACTGTGATGTTGTTGATAGCCCTGCTATCTATGCACATCCTCCAAGTCCCATCCTTCTTAGGAACCAACAATGCAGGCACAGCACAAGGGCTTAATGACTCCCTTACAAACCCTTTACTCATCAACTCTCCAACTTGCTTTTGTAGCTCTTGTGTAGCCTTAGGATCACATCTGTAGGCTGGTCTATTAGGTAGTACAGACCCTGGCACAAGGTCTATTTGGTGTTCAATCCCTCTCAAAGGGGGTAAGCCATCAGGAAGTTCCTCTGGAAACACTTCCTTGAACTGATCAATGAGGGGCTTAACATCTGCAGGGATCACCTTAGACTCCTCTTCCTGAACTTCTTTTGATAGCAGCATTACTATAGGTTGCTCCTCACTACACTCCTTGACCATTGCTGACTCAGATAGAAATACAACTCCACTAAAATCCTCAGCCATACTTGGACTTCCATAGCTCTTCTGGTGTGGTGGCAAGGGGGCTAATGTCACCTTCCTGCTCCCATGCTTGAAAGAATAGGTATTGCTTCTTCCTTGGTGTATGGAGCTTTTATCAAACTCCCATGGCCTTCCTAATAGCAAGTGACAGGCATCCATTGGAACCACATCACACAATACTTCATCCTTGTACACACTGCCAATGGAGAAAGGGACCATGCATTGCTTATCCACCTTAACCTCTGCTCCCTTACTCAGCCATCTCAACTTATAGGGGTGAGGGTGATCTTGAGTGCTCAACTTCAGCTTATCAACCATAGTAACAGAAGCCACATTGGTACAACTACCTCCATCTATAATAAGATTACAAACCCTCCCTTGTATGGTACATCTGCTCCTGAAAATGAGGGACCTTTGATCCTCCTCCAAAGGTATCTGTTGTGAATGCATTACTCTCCATAGGACTAAGCTGTGGCCTGTGTCAGGGAGTGCCACTATTGCCTCCTGACTAGACTCTTCTTCCTCACTCACCACTTCTTCAACCTCAGGCTCATCCCTCTCATACTCAACTAGACCCTCTTTCTCCCAAGCCTCAACTTCCATTATGGTTAAGGTCTTCTTAGAAGGGCAATCCTTCCTGAAATGTCCATAGCCTTGACATTGGAAGCACCTAATTCTGTTCTCAGTCAATGAAGTGCTTGGCTTTTGACCCATGATGCCCTTACCCTTGTCTAAGGTAGGTGGGGGTGCTGTCTTAGGGGTATCCATTGATCTAAACCCACTATAAGGTCTGGTTTGAAAAGGCCTAACAGGTTTTGGTGTAGCAGGCTTAGTCTTCCCTATCTTCTCAATTCTCAGAGATAGGTTGACAACATCATCAAATGACCACAGAGGTTGCATCCTAACCTTGTTAGCAATGTTCTTATCTAGGCCCTCTAAGTACCTAGCAATCCTTTGCTCAGGTTTCTCATTTATATCACATTGTAAGGTGAGTTGTTCAAACTCCCTCAGATAAGATTCAACAGGTTTGTCTCCTTGTTTCAACTTAGATAACTTGATAAACAGATCCTGGGTGTAATCCTTAGCAACAAATTTGTCTAACAGTTTCTTTTTCAGTTTAGTCCAAGACTTGATGGGTTCCTTACCTTCCCTAGCCCTTAACCCTTTCATAGTCTCATACCAAAGGGAAGCATACCCTTTCAGTTTAAGGATGGCTACTTTAAAAGACTTGGAATCATTGTATCCCTTGTACTCAAAGATCCTTTCTACTTCTCTAAGCCATTCTAATAAGTCATCAGGATTAAGACTACCAGAAAACTCAGGGATATCTACCTTAAGATGTTTGTCTGTGTTCCTGTGGATGGAAGCTCTGCTTCTTGTTGAGTCATCTGAGTCTGGATACTCTTCATCATCAGGTGGCCTTCCTCTGCCTCCTCCTTGGCCTCTTCCACGACCTCTACCTCTTCCTCCAGCAAGCAAATGGTTGCCTATAACCTGGTCCAAGGTTCTGGTTAGGGTGGTTACAATCCCAGCCAGATCCTCCATCCTTGCTTCTACTCCTGCTAGTCTTTCCTCACTCATTGGGCTATTTTTGTGTTTTTAAATGTAGTTAGGGAAAATGAACTCACTAAGACTCTCAACCAAAGCTCTGATAACCAATTTGGAGTGTAAACTACTAAGGTTCACAAGTTTTAAGTGACTTGATTAGCTTGACTCAAACTGAATACAATATCAAGTAACAAGGGGTGTTGTTTTAGGGATTGTGAGTTATTTTAGCTGAAAGATACAAGGGATATGACTTGGAGACAATCCTCTACAGCAAGGCACAAGAGAAAAGGACTCAAAGACTAGTTTAGAGACAGTTTTCAAGTGTTACAGCAAAGCACAAACACCCTAGACTAGACTCAACAGCAAGTAAGTTAATCACAGCAATGCACAGATATAACTTGACTCACAATACAAGGCACTGATCAAACACCTTGAAGATGTATCAGGCTTGCTTCAAACTACAGCTCTTAGCACAAGTTTGATAGTTTTGAGGGATTTCTCAAAGTTCATTCATTCATAAAAGTCTGCTTACAACAGTCATACAAGACCCCTTTATATAGAGAGGCTGATATCTTGTGAGCCATTGGATGTATGGATCATCCAAGGGCTAGCTTAGGATCTAAACTACTTCTACTGACACTAATTAAGAGCCTCACAATAGGACGAGCTCAACAACTAATAAGAACAGACACAAGACACAAAAGAAAAACAGACTGAACAAAAGCAAATAAAGCAGTTTTGGATTTTTCCTGAAATGGAAATCTGTTGCTCTTGTTGTCTTGCTGCCTTGCCTGGGTGTGTTGCTGCTCCTTGGGACTCTCTATTCTTATTATAACTTAGATAAGACCTGCCTTGGACGATGACAAGTTGACTTAAACAAAAGGAAACCACAATCTGACATGTACCTTCTCTGTTTTTAGTTGTTTGCTGGACTCTTAACTTGGGGTGTCTGTTTCATGAATTTTTACTAGACTTCAAAAGGGTTTGTCCTGGGCAAACTTGTAGCTTAATGGGTTGGCTTGATGGTAGGCCATGGTGGGGGTGGTTGGGATGCGCTGGTGTACCTCCTAGATACAGGGTTTGTGAATTGGTCTGTCTGTGCCTGAAGGTTTTTTTGTCTGTCTTGTGTGGGTAATGTGGGTTGTCTTGGGGCTTGGCATGGGTTGTTGAGTCTTGGACTGTCTTCTTCATTGGGGTGGCTTGGCTTGGGTTGTTCTTGACTTGTCATAACTTGTTGTTTAGACCTTGTAACTCGAGCTTCCATCTGAGGGGTCAAGCTTGTCTTGTATGTGGTTTGATCATCAAGACCCCTTGGGTGAGCTCCTGCTGCACTAGTTGTCCTAGATCTAGCGCATGCAAACAATCAAACAAAGATTAGAAGGAAAAATCGTTTCCTCACATTGATAATGGATGAGTTGGGCACAAGAGCAAGACTCATTCTTGCTCTTGTTCTTGAGCTTAATAGATTATGGGATGATCTCCAAAGTTTAAAGGATAGAAAATCTCCTCTTGTTGCACCTAGACTATCCCAAATCTCCCTTATACTATTATACTAGTAAAATATAAGAGAAGCCCTTAATTATAAGACTAATACAACTATTACTACACTTAGTAAAATAGTGTTGCTAATAGAAATATATGAACTTGTTTGTTTGAAGTTTATTAAGCTATTTCTTAGAGTGAGAAGTAGTTCCACAAAATAAGATGAAGTGCGTGAAAAAATAAGAAGAGCACTGCTCTCCTTAATGTGCACTCTAGGAACTTGTTGAAGGATATGTGTATGGACATAAGAAGTGTTGCTACAAGACCCTAGCAGTTCTTTGTAATAGTCTATAAAGGCAGTAAGAATGTCCTCAGGATTCTTGTATTTCTGATCATTCTTCCCCTCAATTACTATTACTTTGTTTTGGATTTGTCTTTGTTTGATAGCTCTATGAAACATAGTAGAGTTTGTGTCCTCATCTTTTACCCAGTTGCACTTGGCTTTTTGACTCAAAAATTCCTCCCTTGACTTATTGAGCATGACATAGTTGGCTCTAGTTTGAGCTTCAATGTCCATGAGGGTCCTGTTCAAGAGGTCCTTTTGAAGAGTCATCTGAGAGGCTAGCATAACCTTGGAAGTCCTAGACCTCTAATTAGACTCCTCTAAATAGTTCATTAAATTACATTAACTTAATGATTTAGGATCTAGTTATCATGCATGCAAATATAAAAGCACAAATATGGCTTATGGTGACCGGCCATAAGGCCTTTATATTGAACAATTGTTGTTCAATTTTGGATTACTTGAATTCATTATGCTTATTCTCACTTCTCTTTCTAAACTCAACATCTCTCAAAACCTACATGCAAACTAATATTATCTACATATTACTAGTGTAGTAATATACTAATATTAGTAGTATTATGTCTTACTTATTATCTAGTTAATAATAAGGTAAGATTATTTGGGTTTAATCTTGGGTGCAACTAGAAGGAGACCTTCTTCTTTGGAGGTTGTTTTATGGAGGATCATCTATCAATTTCATGCTCAAGAACAATAAAGAAGGAGTTCTTATTGTGCCCATATTGGACCGAAAATTTCCATTGTAAGGAAATTCATCTTATCTTTATATTTATGCTTTTATATTTGCATGCATGATAACTAGATCCTAAATCATTAAGTTAATGTAATTTCATGAACTAATTAGAGGAGTCTAATTAGAGGTCTAGGACTTTCATGTGGTATCAGAGCTCAATTGTTACATGCATGTCGATTTTAAGCATTAAAATCTAGTTATACGATAACTTGGGTAAAATTGAAAATTTGTGTCAAAAATTGGTTTGCACGAAATTTTTGATTTGCATGCATACCTACTGACCTCAAAATGGTTGTGGTCAAATTTGGTGATTTTAGGGATTAATTTGCTATTTATTTTTATTTATGGCCTTTAAATCATGTTAATATGCATATTTTATGTTAAAAGTTAACTAAAAATAGTTGCATGTTGATTCTGGCCATTAAATTTTGATATGATCTCACATGCATGTTGTACATATTGTATGTAAAATTTCGTGACTTTTAATTAAGTTTTGCATGATGATTGATTTTTATAAGATAAAAGTCAATAAAGTGAGATTATTATGATCATAAACTTGAAACGTCCTTTTCTGGTCTTGTTTGGTACATTTTATAATCTGATTTATATCATCTTGGTGAAATTTTATAATTTGTTTCACTATTTTACTATATTTAATAGTTTTTATTTGATAAAATCGTTGAATATTAAGTTATTTGTTCATAAATTTTATTCAAACTTTTTGGGCAAATTTTTCTGGTTTTTAGAGTTCCTGGAAATGTTCCAGAATGTACAAAGTTTTTGGTTTCAAATTTTTATGAGTTTTATATTTTATTTTGGGTTTACTTCATAAATGTTATGATTAAACTTCTATATTTAGCAAATACAATCAATTCGAACTAATTAAATACAAACAAAGTTAGTGGGGACTAATTTTGAGTTCTAAATCAGTTTAGATAATTAGTTTGAGCTTAAATACAATTTAAGTGTTGATTATTGATTTTTAATGGTTAAAAATCGATAAAATCCATAAAACCGAGCTAGAATGAGCATGATAAGTGTTAAGGGCGATTTTGGCATGATTTTTACAGCATTTTATTTATGTTGTTATTTTTGAATGAATGAATGTCATTTATTTAATTTTTAATGCAAGTTGTACCTAGTATGACCTATATTATTTTAATCGGTATTACCCGTAATGTAAGGGAATACCGATTCGGTTGTATTTTTATTTGCGATCTCGTATCGCCGTTTGTAATAATTTAATTTCATTTTTAGATCAAATGTATAATAGGAATTTTATTTGTATCTTTTGTAATTAATTATTATGAAGACGAAGATTCCCGAAGTCGGTGTTCCAAAAGACGGTGCCCTTTTTGAAGTATGTTCATGAAGAGGCAAGGGGCCAAGGAGTTGGTTTCCGATTTTGTAATCTTCTAGTTAATTAGATTAGCTAGGTGGCCATACTAGGATTTATTATTTGCTTGCTTTATGTTTTTCCGCACATGCCAAAATCGCCAACATGCATTTTTATTTCTCGATTGTCTATTCAAAGTTATTCAAAATTCACCGACTTAGTTCGCTTATAGGGAATTAATAAAAAAATTGACAAGACCTCTCACATAACTTAAAAAATTGAGATTTAGCCTTACCAATTAGTAACACCTATGAACCCCGTTTTCATTAGGGCTACCACGCTCGTGGGTCCCTTTTTACCTCGGGTAAGTAGGGTGATGCGATCACAAGCCAAAATTGGATTGGACTCAACGAGATAAGCGTTATCTTGGGACTAGGAGATGGATTTAACAGAAATCCGTCAACCAAGAGTTCTAAGTGTAGAATTAGTCAAGTATTGACTTACAATTTTTTAGATAAAGGTAGCATGCAATGACTATTTTTGTCTAAATATGGGTCTTGGAATCACTTATATAATTTCGTGAGGGGTCATTATATGAGTGACTTGTTAAAATTGTTTTACAAGTAAATTATATTTAAGCAATGAATGTTTATTTTCCGTTGATATTTATTTTATACGCGCAAAGGACAAATATTTTATCCTTCTATGAACTTGTAAATCCGTTCAATCGTGGAAAGGGTTTCCATTATTTTATACGGTAGTATATTGATTGTGATCTCCGTTTAAACCACCGTAGCTAAAGACAAAATGAATTTTATCTTTTGAACCTCATATTCACCATTGCAAATGTCTCTTATGAAGAGTAAATGAATAAGTCACACTTAGTCAAAAACGTTTTGATTTTTAGTGACGTCTTCTTATAACAATGGTACAATCAATTTTTGCTCCAAAGAAAATATTTGTATTTTGGTATGTCGTCATTATGCTCCTTATCGAGGCTTACCTCAAAAGAGGCCAAATCAGTTGCGACGACTAGGTTAATCGATTTATTTAAAATCTTTAATAACCAAATACCGTAGTCACTTCATGAAAGGTTTATCCTTTTTAAGGTAAAACCATGAATGAAATGAAGAATAGTCTTCACAATAATTCTAATATACTTATCTAAGTAGATATTCATGAAAGTGAGTGGGAGCACTATGAATGATGTTTATATTCTTAATTGTTAAGACGAGGTTCAAGAGTAGGTTGGCTCGACTTTGACACAAGGCAAGGGAAAAAGGCAAGACTATTTTGAATAGTAAAAGTCAAAGCCCAAGCAAGGTGTCGAACCCAACTTTTGACGATTCTATTTTACAGTGAAGGACACAAGAAAAGAATCTGCCCCAAGTTTTCTAAAGAGTTAGAAATTGGGTGTACTATTGTCACCCATGATATCTATATGATCGACATTTATTTTTCTAAAATGCAACTTTTGGGTATTAGATACCCATTATGGTTTTCATCGATGTATTCAATGCATATAATAATGATTCGTGCGACGACTAGCCATGAATAAATGTCGACCTACAATAGAAATATAACTATTGTAGTTTTATTTCTATAGAGACATATAAAAGTTATAATGTGATCAATCTAGTTTCGGATTTAGAGGTATACTTTAAATAATCGTTATTATATTCATGACCTCTAAATAAAGAATATAGTATCCACTTTAGTGTACGACACAAGTGTTTCACTTTTGTGAATGGAACAAGCGTTGTATCTTTTTATGCCTTTACTTGGTCCATGGTTATAACCATACCAATCAAAGGTAATTATATTATTGACCTAAACTAGAAATTACTTGTCATATAGATTGTAAAAGGCTCAAAATTGGTGACCCTAATCTAATCTTAATTCTGGATTGTGTAGCACATTAAGAGGCTAGTATTGACAATTATCCCTAAACCATCTGATTTTGAATCTTATGGTGCGTGAGAATCTTGTATTCAAGGCAAGATGATTCGTGCCCTTTTGTTGAAAAGGAAATCGAACTAGTAAGTTATTGGTCCCATTACATAAGAATACGTGTGGTCCAATAACAAACACAACCAGAGATGGTAATGATTACTTCACTTGATTTACCGACGATTTAAGTAGATATTATGTTTGATTCTACTTAATGAGGTGCTATCTTTTGAAAAGTTCAAAGAGCTTCAATGTGAAGTAGTTAACCACTAAGAGCATTAAATCAAGGACTTACGACTAAATCGTAACTATAAATATCTAAGTATTGACTTTGATTTTCACCAAAAGTATTGTGAAACAGAACCTTATAAGATATGGTTTTGTCATTGTCAAGTCAAAATGAGCCATTTGACTGAACTTGGGATCTTAATATTTTTGTCTGCTATTTCTTTTCCCACCATGTTAAAACACATTTAAAACAGTCTGATTTCATTCCATATACGATATGGGTAGGTAGCGTACCTAATTTATAAGTTATTTGAATGAAACAAGTGCTCAATAATCCCACATTGACCACGAGAACAAAGCGTTTGTGACTCGTGATGATGTCTTTCAATAAAAATACGATTATTTCTTGTAAGACAGAGTGGGAGAAAATGTTTCAAGAGCCACAAACTGAGCATATGGTCCGGAAAAAGTTTTCCTCATTGCTTGTTCAGTAGTTGTTTCTTCGGAACCTAGGAGGTTAGGTGGAATTTTATCACTCCTTAATAGTGATGAATTCTAATATGTGACTTATAAGAGACTGCTTTTAGTCCCAACTTCTTGCTATGGCTTAGAGTCATACGATTCGTAATGGACTCCATGCATGATGGTCAGGTATGTGACCTGATAAATTTTACTTGAAGAAGTACGACCTCTTCAATGTAAATTGATTTATAAGATCGAAATTTGCATGGATAAACATTACAATGTTTTCAAAGATAAATGGGTATGCAAAGAGTTTTGCACTAACCTTAATTCTTCGATCCATTCGAATATACTTAGCGATTACAGCATATCATAATAGTATGATGTCAATTGGACCTCAAGGACCACCTTCTTGAATACGATTCTAGAAGAGGTTGTATATTTTATATTCACCTGTGGGTTCGTAGATCCTAACTATCCTAAGTTAATTTTGTAAGCTTAAGAGGATGTCTTAAGTAAGCACTAAGGAGTTGGAATTAGTGTGTCAATCATGTCATAAAATATTTCTCGACATCTCGAGGAATTATGTTGAATACATGAAGTTTAGTGGGAGTTATATGGTTTTCATTAGTCTTATATGTGGAGACATATTGATCATTTTAGATGATGGAAGATTTTGGAGACGTAGAATACATCTTTTAGATATCTGGATTTATGGAGATAAATCTAAAAGGATATTAGTGTTGAGTCAAAATTCTTATATTGATAAGATCTTTGACTAGTTCAAGGAAGTTGAACACATGATAATTGATTCCTTTTTGCTTCCACTGCGGGATCAATTATATTCGCTGTGATGTATACTCAATCCGACATTTCGCATGCTTTGAGTATGACGAATCATTTGCAATCAAATCCAAGTGAGAGTCACTTGATAGCCATAATGAACATCCTTAAGTACTTGCGAAGGACTAAAGATATGTTCCGTATGTTTGGAGTTTATAGTGAGTTGTGTGTAAGAGTTTACACAGACTTCAGTTTCCAAACTGATCAAAGTGATTTGAAATCACGAACTGGCTGTGTTTTATAGAAGATTTATCTGTTGGAAGAGTTCCAAGCAGAAAAAACTATTGGAAAGGTTCCAAGTAGGAATGACATTTTCAAATATAAATGTCATGTATCTGCTGGAAGTGTTCCAGACAATTTATCATTGCGGATTTCACAACGGAAATAGAGTACATTGCATCATATGATGATGCATATGAAAGTAGCTTGGATTCAACAATATTGGAGGGACTAGAAGTAGTTCCTATAGTTGTATATCCTATCCCATGATACTGGTAAAACAGTGGGAGCTACCTTTAGGCCAAAATTCCTATATCTAGATTCAAACCTAGACACGTACACAGAAAGTTTTATGTAATATGAGATTACGTAGACAAATAGAAATAGCAATCAGAACGATGGGAAAGATGCAAGTATTGCTAATCCATTAGCCATGCGTTGCAGGCGGAACATGGTAGTCCGTTCATTTCAAATGGGGATTGGATTGAAAATAGTTACATGAAGTTGCGAAAGAGTAGAAGGATATGAAATATTGAAGACTCGTCTCAATTTTTCCAAATATTAGATAATCGCATTCATTGTTAGGGTTTCATTAAAAACTCCTTATTTAGTTTGACTAAATTTTAATACTTTGTTTATCCGAATTGGTTGAAAGAAAAGTTGAACCCAATTCAAGTGAACAGGATGAACTTAGTGTTTTGTCCCTAGTCACTCATTTGAGGTGACGTCTCGAAGTGACTAGATTGTAAGTCGATCGATGGTTGGTCAGCACCATGGGGTCATGGAGATGACTGGTCGTTTACATAGACAGACTGTGGAGACACTCTGTCGGGCAGTGACCATAATAGAGTCCCTTATCAAAATTGTTGAAGCCTGGTCCTGGCGGGGATTTCTATTTTATTCCTATGAGTCGATTCTTTAGACTGGCGACCATTTACCGAGTCGGTTGTTGTTGTAGTGTAGTTTCCAGATTGCCTTTGGTTTTTCTCATAGTCGGGCCGTTCGTGAACTTGAAAGGAGGCCGAGGACAGCTTCTGGGTCATGGGGATCGCATTCATCCAGTGTAAGAGGGGTCAATAGGAATTGTCCCACCCACGTATGGGTTAATTAACAGCTGGGCCAATAGAGCAAGTCGTAACTGGAAATGCGTGGCCACGCTTGGAAGAGATCTCTGGTAGATTTTCCGGTCAGACAGTTACTCTCCCAGATCGAGAAAACCACTCTATTTATAATTTCAATTGCAAGTGCGACCTGTAAGACACCTTGCAATGAGTGGGAGGATGTGACGCCAAAGAGACAAGAGAATCGGTAGCACACAACTTGTCGAGACAAGTGGGAGAAATTGTAGGAGGAGGAGTCCTCCGCAATAGTGTTGCTACATGCACAACTTGTATCGGACAAGTGGAAGATTGTTGGAGTAAGTGTCCTCCACAATAGTGCATTTATATAATAAATCTCATTTGGAATATACGTGACATGATTAGTATATTTTGATACTCCACGTCAGTTGATTAACGTAAATTGGTAACGCTTGGCTGACTAGAGTTTGACGTTATTGTCGTATGACGGCAGTAATCAACTGATCCCTTTAGGTCACACCTATAGGATGAGACCCAAATAGAATACTAATTATTTGTACACGATACATTTTAATTAGAGCATTACATATATTTGATATGTACGTTTAGTTACGAGAGTTATTTATTGGAAATTGAGTTGCGAACTCATTCCACTTAAGTTTATTAGTCAATTATACGATAACTGACTGAATAAATTTTACGTCTTATTTTAATACGATTAAATAAGATTTAATTTAATGATTAATCGTTAATTCATTAAATTAGTTGAGGTTATGCATATATTTTGAGAAAGAGGTAATTAGTTAATTATATTTACAAAGAGTTGTAAAATAAATTAACTAGACATTGTGGGACCCATTATATATTGATATAATGGTTAAATATCACTTAAAAGTTGAGTGTATATTGATTATTAATTTGAGTTATAAAATTGTTATTTGATCAAATTAACACTTAATTATACAAGATAATTAAGCATATGATTATAAGTATTTGTAGGACAAATATCAAAAATCAAAATGGACCACATTTCACATGTGGAGGCCGGATCTTTCAAGTGGAGAACAATAGTATTTATTCTCTACTACTACCACACTCCATCACATGATAATGACTTGTTATGACACAATTATCATTACATTTACTACCAACACTCAAAGTCTTTTGCATGTGAGTAAAATAAGCAAAATAAGAGCCAAATATGGCTTATGGTGACCGGCCATAAGGCCTTTATATTGAACAATTGTTGTTCAATTTTGGATCACTTGAATTCATTATGCTTATTCTCACTTCTCTTTCTAAACTCAACATCTCTCAAAACCTACATGCAAACTAATATTATCTACATATTACTAGTGTAGTAATATACTAATATTAGTAGTATTATGTCTTACTTATTATCTAGTTAATAATAAGGTAAGATTATTTGGGTTTAATCTTGGGTGCAACTAGAAGGAGACCTTCTTCTTTGGAGGTTGTTTTATGGAGGATCATCTATCAATTTCATGCTCAAGAACAATAAGAAGGAGTTCTTATTGTGCCCATATTGGACCGAAAATTTTCATTGTAAGGAAATTCATCTTATCTTTATATTTATGCTTTTATATTTGCATGCATGATAACTAGATCTTAAATCATTAAGTTAATGTAATTTAATGAACTAATTAGAGGAGTCTAATTAGAGGTCTAGGACTCACACAATTAATAACACCTATGAATCCCATGTTCATTAGGGCTACCACGCTCGTGGGTCCCTTTTTACCTCGGGTAAGTAGGGTGATACGATCACAAGCTAAAATTGGATTGGACCCAACGAGATAAGCGTTATCTTGGGACTAGGAGATAGATTTAGTTGAAATCCGTCAACCAAGAGTTCTAAGGGTAGAATTAGTCAAGTAATGACTTACCATTTCTAGATAAAGGTAGCATGCGATGACTATTTTTATTTAAAGATGGGTCTTGGAATCATTTATATAATTTAGTGAGAGGTCATTATATGAATGCTAAACTTGTTAAAATGTTTTCAAGTAAATTAACAATGAATGATTATATATTTCTTTTTGTTGTAGTTACCATATTCGCATAATGTCGACATCATCAAACGCTGCAACCTTGGGTAAGGACTCATGGTTGAGATCCGTCATGGACAAGTGTGTCCTAAAGGAGGACAGAAGTAACTTCATTGAATGGGAGTCAACGATCAAGAGCGCCGCGTTATCCGATAACGTGCTTCGCTACTTGGTCGAAGAGCCCCCCACCGAACCCGCGCCAAGATCGTCCGCGGTGGTTCGGGCTAAATATGACCTTTATTTGAAGGTTGCTAATGACGTCAAGAATGTCTTGATTTGGTCAATCTCACCCAAACTCAAACTCCAATTGATATCTCTCAATGCATATGCGATATTCACGAGGATTACGTCGATGTTTTCACAAGCCCCTCAAATTCTCCAATATGAGGCGGCGACGAAATTCTTTGACACCAAGCTTCAAAGGGGCCAAAAGGTTGGCCCACACGTGCTCAAAATGGTTGAGCACGCGGACACCTTAGAGCATCTAGGGTGCAAAATTCCGAAGCAATTGGTGGTGGGTAAGATCCTTCATTCACTCACACCTAAGTTCACCCAATTTAGGGTGAACTATAACATGAATGGCATGGACAAGAGTTTCCATGAACTCCATGCACTCCTCACCCAAGCGGAGAGGGACATGGAGGCTAGTGGGAGTGAACCCAAGGATGTTCTTTCCATGAAAATGAAGAACATGAACCTTGGGGTGAGGAAGGACAAGGGAAAGGGTAAGACTCTTTTCAAGAAATCCGGCAAGGGAAAGGGCAAGGTCTTTTATAAGGCCAAGCCCAAGGTCAACAAACACGCGGAGGCGGATTGCTATTATTGTAATGGCAAAGGGCATTGGAAACGCAATTGCCCCAAGTACTTGAAAGACAAGAAGGACGGTTGTGTGACAACGTCAGGTAAAATTCTTTCATCACTCTATATGATAGATATTAACTTTGCTAGTACATCTTCTTGGGTATTTGATACCGGTTGTGGTTCTCACCTTTGTAATCATGTACAGGGGCTGAGGGACGCGCAAGCACTAGCCAAGGGTGACGTGGACCTGCGCATGGGAAATGGAGCTAAGGTAGCCGCAGTTTCCGTGGGCACCTACGTTCTTCTTTTGCCTAATGGTTTAGAGTTGTATTTAAATAATTGCTATTATGTACCAACTCTTACCAAGAACATTATCTCCATTTCCGTGTTAGACATGGAAGGATTTTCATTTTGCATTAAGAACAACTGTTGTACTTTTTTATTTAATGAAATGGTTTATGGCGAGCCATTTATATTGGAGGTATTTATGTTTTAGATATTGCAAAAGAGGTCTATCATGTATAAAACAAGAAGCTCAAAACAGGTGAACCTAATCAATCATACGTTTGGCATTGTCGTTTAGGGCATATAAACGAACGACGCATAAAGAGACTTGTTTCATATAAAGTACTCAAACCATTCGATTATGAATCTTATGGCGTATGCGAATCTTGTCTTCTAGGCTTATACATACGGGAAAAGGGACACGAGCAAGTGAAGTATTAGGACTTATACATACAGATGTATGTGGTCCGTCCAATGACTATCCAAGATAGAGGTGGTTATCACTACTTCATTACTTTTACCGACGACTTGAGTAGATATGGATATGTCTACTTGATGAGGCATAAAAATGATGCTTTTGAAAACTTCAAAGAATTTCAAAATGAAGTAGAAAACCAATTGAATAAAAAGATTAAAACCCTACGATCCGATCGTGGTGGTGAATACTTGAACAATGAATTTGATTCACACCTAAAAGATTTGTGGTATTAGTATCACAATGGACTGGAGAGGAGTCGAACTTTATTAGATATGGTTCGATCTATGATGAGTCTAACAGAGCTTCCTGATTATTTTTGGGGTTTTGCTATCTTATCTGCAATATTTTCACTAAATCGAAGCCCGACTAAAGAGGCAAACAAGACTCCATATGAGATATGGACAGGAAAAGTTCCTTATTTGTCATTTATGAGAATTTGGGGATGCGATGCTTTTGTTAAGAATAAGTCTGACGATAAACTCGCACCCAAATCTGACAAATGTCTTTTTGTAGGATATCCAAGGGAATCACGTGCTTATTACTTCTACAATAAACACGAGGACAAAGTGTTTGTGTCTCGTGATGCAGTCTTTTTAGAAAATGATTTTATTTCTAAAAGAAAGAGTGGGAGAAAATTTGAACTTGATGAAGTCCAAGAGCCACAAACCGAAAAGGACGACGAGGAAAACGTTCCCTCTTCGTCTGGTACGGTCATTATTCCTTCGGAACCTAGGAGGTCAAGCAGAATTAGTCATCAAACTTGTAGATCACCTTGGTATTATAAAGGCAGGTGGATGCTATAATGTATTACTTTTTTTGAAAGTAGTAACGAACCTATACCTACAAAGCAGCCATTTCTAGTTACAAAACTCAAAAGTATGGCTAGGAGCCATGCACCGAAATGGATTTCTATGTACGACAATCAAGTATGGGACTGTGATTTACCTAAGGAGGTAAGACCTCTTCAGTGTAAGTGGATCTATAAGATCAAAAGTGGCATAGATAAACATAATGATGTTTACAAAGCTAGATTGGTGGCAAAAGGTTTCACCCAAGTTCATGGTTTTCACGATGAAGAAACCTTCACCCCAGTCGCCATGCTTCGATCCATAAGGATTATCTTAGCGATTGCCGCATTTTATAATTATAAGATTTGGCAAATGGATGTCAAAACTGCTTTCTTGAATGGGATTATAGAAGAGGAAGTGTACATGACACAACCTAAAGGTTTTGTGGATCCATCGAACCCTAAGAAGGTATGCAAGCTTAAGAGATCCATCTATGGTCTTAAACAAGCATCCAGGAGTTGGAATCATCGTTTCGATCATGTAATTAAACAAAATGGTTTCACTCGAAGCGTCGAGGACCCGTGTTTATACATGAAGTTTAGTGGGAGTAAAGTAACTTTTCTAGTCTTGTATGTAGATGACATACTACTCATTGGGAATGATATTCCAATGCTCACTTCTGTAAAGGAGTGGCTAGGAATACATTTCCAAATGAAAGACTTAGGCGAGGCCCAGCGCATCTTAGGTATCCAGATCGATAGGGATTAGATTAAAAGGATACTAGGCATTAAAGTCACGAAAACTTATATTGATAAGATTCGTGATCGGGTCAAATGAAAGACTCTAAGAGAGGTTTCTTTATGGGAAGTGGGATCATTTGAGCAAGTCAGACTGCCTCTACGAAAACGAGGGGATTGAACGGCATGAATTGATCCCTGACGCATCAGTGTGGGATTAATCAGTAGCTTAGGATGTGCACCTCGTACCGATTTGCATATGCTTTGAGCCATGACAAGTGTTAACAAGCAAAAATCCAGGTGAGAGTCACTGGATAGCCGTAAAGAACATCCTTAAGTACTTAAGAAGGACAAAGGATTCGTTCTTAGTGTTTGGAGGCGAGACTGAGTTACGTGTAAAGGTTTACACAGATGCCAGTTTCCAAACAGATAGGGATGATATGAAATCCCAATCCGGCTACGTTTATATGATGAATGGAGGAGCTGTTTGCTGGAAGAGTTTCAAGCAAAGCGTTACAGCGGATTCTACAACAGAAGCAGAGTACCTTGCAGCGTCTGAAGCTGCAAAGGAAGCTGTGTGGATTCGGCAATTTTTGGAAGGACTAACAGTAGTCCTTACTGCCAAAGATCCTATCACAATTTATTGTGATAACAGTGGGGCTATTTTTCAGGCAAAAGAGCCCAAGTCTAGTAACAAGTCTAGACATGTACTTAGGAAATATCATGTAATTAGAGATTACGTGGACAGAAAGGAAATTGACATTTGTAAAGTTGGGACAGATGACAACATTGCTGATCCTTTAACCAAGCCTTTATCAAAGGCTAAGCATGATGGTCATGTCGTCACAATGGGATTGAGACGTGTGCCAGAATTCCTTTAGATTATGTAATATGTAATAATTGAATGTTGTATTAATTATTTCATATATGATAATGGCATTCATTGTTCGAGTTTTATTTTAAACTCTTTTATTTAGTTTGACTAAAGTTAATACTTTGTTTATCCGAATAGATTGTTGGACCCTATTCAAGTGAATAGGACGAACTTAGTTTTGTCCCTAGTCACTCAATGAGGTGACGTCTCGAAATGACTAGATTGAAGTCGATCGATTGTTGGTTCAGCACCATGGGGTCATGGAGATGACTGGTCGTTTACATACACAGACTGTATGACACTCTGTCAGACAGTGACATTGTAGAGACCCTTAAATCAATTATTTGATGCCTGGTCGTGGCAGGGTCTTCTATCTTATTCCTATAAGTCGATTCTTTTGACTGGCGACCGTCTATCTGAGTCGGTGCAGTTTCCGATTGGTTTTGGTTGATGTTCTAGGTCGTGCCGTAAAAGGAGGCCGATGGACTTATTCTGGATCATGGTGATCTGCATCATAAAGAGTAGATGGATCAACAGGAATTGTCCACCCACGTTGGGTAAAAACATCTTTAGGCCACTCGAGGAGAAGTTACTGTAAAAGCGTGGCCACGCTCGGAAAGAGATCTATGGTAGATTTTCCGGTCAGACAGTTACTCTCCCTATCGAGAAAACCACTCTAGATATTGTCAATCGCAAGTGCGACCTGGAAGACACCTTGCGTTGAGTGGGAGATGTGATAAAGAGACAAGAGAATCGGTGAAGCACACTTGTGTCAGACAAGTGGGAGATTGTTGGAGTAGGTGTCCTCCACAATAGTGCGCCACATAATAAATCTTATTATGGAATATAATTGGGATAATTATTGACTATATATATGATTAGTCAGTTGATTAACGTAAATCAATAACGGTTGGCTAACTAGAGTTTGACGTTATTGTCGTTTGACGGCGGTGATCAACTGATCCATTTCGGTCACACCTAAAGGATGAAATCCAAATAGTAACTAATTAGTTGATACGATACAGTTTTAATTAGTACATCTACATATAGTCCGATAGTCGAGAGTTAATTGTTAGAAATTGAGTTAAGAACTTAAATTCGATTAAACTTATTTTTCAATTATGCGATAATTGACTAATAAATTTATATCTTATTTTAATACGATTAAATAAGATTTAACTTAGTAATTAATCGTTAAATTACAAAATTAGTTGAGGTTTTGAGATAGAGGTAATTAGTTAATTATATTTACAAGGAGTTGTAAAATAAATTAACTAAGTATTGTGGGACCCATTATATATTGATATAATGGTAAAATATTACTTAAAATGTTAAGTACATATTATTTATTTAATTGAGTCATATAAATGTTATATGATCAAATTAACACTTAATTATACAAGATAATTAACCATATGATCAATAAGTATTTGTGAGACAAATATCAAAAATCAAAATGGACCAAACTAGGCCATGTTGGCCGGTTATGGTATAGTTACAAAGGTGATGATTGTTGTTCTTATTAACACTCTTTAGTTACAAATTGAAAGTGACTTAACAAGTAGAATACAATCATCATTTATACTACAACACTCCACTCTAATGCATGTGATCAAATTGAACAAAATAATAGTCACTTTTGGACTAAATGGTCCGGCCATTTTGGCTATATAATGAACAAATGTTGTTCATTATTTCACTACTTCATTTTGTGCAATTTGTTTACTTCTCTCTAAAATTCTTCCTCTCACTAAAAACTCTCATATACTAATATTTCTTAAGTATTACTAGTGTAGTAATATAGTCTAATATTAGTAGTATATCATCTATCTTATTATCTAGTTAATAATAAGGGTAGATTATTTGGGTTAATCTTGGTGCAACTTAGAGGAGATCTTCTACTTTGGAGATTACTAGTATTCATCCATATTTGTAGCTCAAGAACAACAAGAAGGAGTTCTTGTTGTGCCCTTATATTTTCTATATCAACGTGAGGAAATTTCTTCTTTTATATAAATGTCTTTATATTTGCATGCATGTTACATAGATCATTAAATACTAAATTAACAAGTAATTTAGCAACTAATTAGAGGAGTCTAATTAAGGTCTATGGACTTACATACCTTATGCCGTTTAGACTCTTATATTTTTGGAGTTTATTGTATATTTTTGGGATTGTTGACTCCCTTGTAGTGGTTGGTCGACCTCATTCGACTTTACTACTTTATTTATTTGTGTTGGACTTGTTTCATGACGATCATTCTGAAACATGTTTTAAAAGTTATAAAAGTTCTCTAATTTCCGATGCATTTTACTTGTATAGTTTAATTTCTTCGCGAGGGTTGTCACACTATATGTGACAACCCTCAAAAATTGCGGAAATTTAAAACAAACGAGCATGCATATATCAATGCGGAAAATACTAAGTTTTAAAAACCTTTACATGCAAGTACGATGAATCGTCAACGAACTAAAATCCAAAGTGTTAAAATACAAACGGGAGACAAAAGTCCCTCAAATAAAGTCTAGAACTAGCTAAATAAATCGATAAGGTCCACGTCATAATAGACGCCCGCTAGCTCACTCAAAGAAACCCTAAAAGAAAGCAACATCAACATATGTTCATTCATAAAACATGAATGCGACAGTGAGTGGGGAGTAAATCCGGGTTCTCCCAGCCATATCACATCAAAACGTATATAAGCAAATACATAAGCATATAACATCAAGGATACAATCATATCATGTGAAGTATAAGTAGGCATTTCATAATAACATTAAGTGAACATGTGAAACATTCGTTGTATCATTATCATCAATACTAACTCGGGGAAGACTCCCCCCTTGGCAACCACATATACACTAAGGGCTTACATCTCACCATTAGCGACATGTGCATGAGAAGGTTAGGGACTCATCATACAATTCATTCAAGGCATCCACTCAACCAAGTATACAATCCAATATGTAATTAAACATAAGCAAACACACTTTCACGATAAATGACACGCACTAGCATCTGTACATTGCAAGACAAGACAAACTAGTCCAGGGGATCAACGTTTCCCTGAACCGTATAAAATAAACGTGTTGTATACTCAAGACTCTAATCCTCTGAGTAGGACGACAACAATACAAAAGTCCTAGTCTAAACCAGGCCAGACTCTCAAGATAAACCCTCCCGATTCGACATGCGATAAACCCTCGCATCCAAGACTCAATTCTTCAGGCTAAACCCACACGGAAGCGAGTACTCCATATTCAGCTAAACCCGCTCACAAGAGGCGGAAAGAGTACAAGCATCATTGTAGAGTCTATTGATCGAATACGAAAGAGGGGGGGGGGGGGGAATTGAGTATTAAAAACTAGCCCCACTTTTTCGATTTATGATATGTAATTAAATTTTTGATCTTATAGATTAAAATTAACGAATTAATTAATCAAAGTAAGCGCAAGTAACGAAATAACGAAAAGTAAAGAGAGTAGAGGGAGGCACACGGATTTTTGAAGTGGTTCAGTTTCACACGTTGAAACCTACGTCCACTATTCTCGATTAATAATTCTTAGTACCTTTCTACGGATTACAAAAATTATCAACCCACTCGTATAATCAACTATGATTATAACTCAAGGCGAGTATCGCTAAATACTCTATACTATCTTACGTTAATAAGAAAGTACAATATAACTCACACAGATTCTCGTTAAAGAATTGTAAGATTATGTGATGTACTATTATTCAATAACGTATTTCACGCGAGCGATTGATAATATTTGATGCACGACTCTTTTGAAAATCAAACACTAAAAATAATAAATATTTTGCTCAAGGTTTGCTTTAAAACGTTTTTTGAAAATTATCACAAGTATGTATGTGTGTCGTGTGATTCTTGTATTTCGTGTATCACAAAGGTTGTGATGGGAAGGAGTATTTATAATAGAAGCATAGGAGATCTAAAACCCTAGCTTAATATTTAAGAAGGATATTTATCTTTAATATCTCAAAATAATATTTACTTTATCTTTTAGAAATATCTTTATCTCAAAATATTATTTGGTTTATCTTTTAGAAATATATTTATCTTTAATATCTCAAAATATTGTTGTAAAGATATAGTAGAATCCTAGATTAAGGTAAACAAGGAAAACAACCTATGGAGGCCGAAATTCCTAGTGTCACGAAACCCTAGGAGCACGCAACCCTAGAAGGCACAAACCTAGGTTTACACAAAACCCTAGGTGGCTCAAACCCTACGTGGGCTTATTAGGTTAACAACAAATTGAGATAGAATATATTAGAAACCCTAGGTAGCATGACAAACCATAAGTTGTATTACTAACCAATAGAATCTCATAGATATATTCTCCATTAAAACTTTTGAAAAATATAAAAATACTCTTTCACTTTTGAAAACATTTAAAATATTTTATTCCCAAAATCATGCATCAACATTTATCATCCAAAGTTATAGGCTAAAGCTATAACTTTGAGCTTAAAATCATTCGAATGGAATAGTTACCGAATGACGACCTATACTATCTAATCTTCACAAAGATCTTCAGTATACGGATCATCTCTTCATACTTATCATGAAGACCCTCCATCTTAAGTCTTGTGTTATTTGAGGTAGATCTTGCTTGAAGCGTTTTTCTTTAAAGTTATTACCAGGTAGCTATAACTTCCATGTAAACTTCCAAAGTTATTCCTAAAGTTGTTATAACTTTGTCTCACAGAACTTGTCAAAGTTATGCCTGAAGTTCTTATAACTTTGATCTTCCTTCTCGTAATTGTTGTTATCTATGATAAGACTAAAGCACACAATTACAGGCATATGATATATCAAGTAAAGCACATTATCAAGTAGGCACATTTCATTATCAAAACTATAAAATAGGTCCAACAAATTCCCTCTTTTTGATGATGACAAGTCTCTTATGATTTTTCTTAACATTGTGACTAAGTATGGTTCCCCCTCAACAAAACACTCCCAAAGTTATAACAACTTTGATCGCAAGAACATAACAACTTAGCCAAAGTTATAACTTGAAAGACTTTAAGAGATAACGAGTCTTGACAAGGAGCAAGCTTAAGCAAAGACTCAAATCAAATCATTTCTTCCCCCTCTTGGCATCATTGAAAAGACAACAACAAGGATATAAAATGACTAGAATAACATACTCCAAGGCAAGAAATAGATATGCAAAATACGCTATACTAAACGAGTCATATCAAGCAAAATCAAATATCAAACGTCAATTTAAACTACAAACCACAATAAAGATTGTTAGTGCCAAATGGGCCGAATAGGATAGAGTATAAAGCCAAAATGGGCCGAATGGCTTAGTAGTTTAAGAAACAAACAAGGTAAGATAGAAAATCAAGGCAAATTGGGATGTCGATTGATGTTGGGGTCAATGTAGTCGGGTCGGGTACGGTACTCAAGAGTAGAAAGGCGATCAAGGCACGTCGACACATGATTAGCTTGGGCGGTGAGGCATACATCGAAGTTCCGAACCTTCAAAGAGAGAGCCTCCGTCGCATCATGAATAGTGTGCATACTGTTGGAGTAGGTGTCTTCCACAATAGTGCGCCACATGATAAATCTTATTAAGGAATATAATTGGGATATTTATTGACTATATATATGATTAGTCAGTTGATTAACGTAAATCAATAACGGTTGGCTGACTAGAGTTTGACGTTATTGTCGTAAGACGGCGGTGATCAACTGATCCCTTTCGGTCACACCTAAAGGATGAAATCCAAATAGTAACTAATTATTTGTATACGATACAGTTAATTAGTACATTACATATATTCGATATGTACGAGAGTTAATTGTTAGAAATTGAGTTAAGAACTCAAATTCGATTAAGTTTATTTTTCAATTATGCGATAATTGACTAATAAATTTATATCTTATTTTAATACGATTAAATAAGATTTAACTTAGTAATTAATCGTTAAATTACTAAATTAGTTGAGGTTTTGAGATAGAGGTAATTAGTTAATTATATTTACAAGAGTTGTAAAATAAATTAACTAAGTATTGTGGGACCCATTATATATTGATATAATGGTAGAATATTACTTAAAATGTTAAGTACATATTATTCATTTATTTGTGTCATATAATTGTTATATGATCAAATTAACACTTAATTATACAAGATAATTAAGCATATGATTAATAAGTATTTGTGGGACAAATATCAAAAATCAAAATAGACCAAAATGGCTTCACATGGCCGGTCAAATGAGTAGTTGTAAGGTGATGATGGTTGCTTTTGTTCATGCTTACAAGTTACATATAATTATGACATGAATAGTAACCTAAAATCATTACATACTAACACTACACTCTACCACTTTGCATGTGATTAAAATAAGCAAAATAAGAGCCTTATGGAGCTCACCATGACCGGCCATATTGCCTATAAAAGGGCAATATGGTTGATCATTTTATTCATTCAATTCATGCTTGTTTTTCTTACTTCTCTCAAAAACTCATCTTCTCTCTAAAAACTCTCAAATACTAATATTTACTAAGTATTACTAGTGTAGTAATATATTCTAATATTAGTAGTATAATATCTATCTTATTATCTAGTTAATAATAAGGGTAGATTATTTGGGTTCATCTTGGTGCAACTTAGAGGAGATCTTCTACTTTGGAGATTACTTGTGTTCATCCATATTTGTAGCTCAAGAACAACAAGAAGGAGTTCTTGTTGTGCCCATATATTTTCCATATCAATGTGAGGAAATTTCTTCTTTTATATAAATGTCTTTATATTTGCATGCATGTTACATAGATCATTAAATACTAAATTAACAAGTAATTTAGCAATTAATTAGAGGAGTCTAATTAAGGTCTATGGACATTCATGTGGTATCAGAGCTAGCTTGTAGCATAGCATGCATGTTCATTTTGGACATTTTTATTAAAGTTATAAGATAACTAATAAATCAAAGATTTTGAGTTAAAATACGATTCTGACAAAAACTTTTTGGTGCATGTATACCTACTGACCTCAAAATGTTTGTGGTCAAATTTCGTGATTTTAGGGATTAATTTGCTATTTATTTTGATTTTTGGCGTTTAAACCGAGTTAACATGCATTTTATGAGTTAAAAGTTAACTAAAAAATAGTTTCATGTTGATTCTGGCCATGAAATTTTAATATGATCTCACATGCATGTCTTACATATTGTATGTAAAATTTCGTGTTTTTTACTTATGTATTGCATGTTCATTGATTTTTATACGATAAAAGTCGATAATATGAGATTATAATGTTCATAAAATTGAAACGTCCATTTCTGGTCTTGAAATTTTTTTTACATTTCACATTCTGATGATGA